>SNQJ01S0152108.1:29055-40470 GCA_010110895.2 Picea sitchensis | reverse complement strand
CTGATTATCTAGAGTATTCGAGCAACATAAATACCAAATTTCTCTTGTCAAATGAAGGTTGGTTATGCTGCACTTTCAAATTGTATATCAGTATTCTATGTTTTCCCGCATTCATCATTTCCAGATCAGAAGTTTTACCAGCTATTCAGATACTTGTATGGCTTCATTGGAAACATGATTTTACCTAATTTTGAGGCAGCAGTTGGTTAAAGTAGGGTATTTCAGTAAATAAGCTCTTTCTAGAGCATTTCTTTCTTCTAATTTGCAGTAGAAATAACAGTGAGCTTGTGTGAATAAAGGCACGTTTGAAGGTGTACATAGATCATATTACAGGCAAATTACATGCAAGTTAGAGTTTTGCAGAGATCAAGGTTGCAGAGTTTTTCAGTTTGAAGGCTGGATCTTAACACCTAAAATAAGCCCAGGCAATTATTTTTCATTAACCATAACAAAAATTTTGAAAGTCATGTAGAAATTTTTTAAATTGCAAGTCTTAAACAATAATGTTTTGAGTTCTTTTGAATGAATAAAACCTTTACTGAAAATCTTTATTCATCAAAGAAATAAAAATTTGTTTTCACCAGCTAACGTTCCATTTTAAGCTGTGATAAGCCGATGAAAGAGTTTACTTTCAACAACTAACAGGTATCTTCACGAGCGAATAAGTTGATGAAAGGGTTAAAACAGAGTTTTTATACAACAGTCATGGCAGAGTTTAAGGCATGTGGAAGACACCTGGCGTATCATCATCAAAGTAATTGGTGGGAGAAGAAAATGGATCGGATCTTCACCACATTTGGTTGAGTCATCATTGCAAGGCAGAGAATGTGCATGCAGCTGTCTAATGAGAAACAGATGGAAAATTACTTCCAGATTTTGGAGGTGATATGAAAATAAAATTTCCAGTGGCATTGACTTGGAAAACTTGAGAAAGAAAATTGCAACAAAAGGG
Source organism: Picea sitchensis (assembly GCA_010110895.2). Classification (NCBI taxonomy): domain Eukaryota; kingdom Viridiplantae; phylum Streptophyta; class Pinopsida; order Pinales; family Pinaceae; genus Picea; species Picea sitchensis. The sequence goes on along the minus strand of SNQJ01S0152108.1, from coordinate 39,518 downwards.
AATGCATTGAAGCTCCAGAGGCATATTCGATCAGAAAAAAGGAAATCTTCTATAGAGAAAAGGCAACAGGAATGTACTCCACTCTGCTCTATTCCCTTGCTCAAGTTTTGATTGAAGTACCATACATATTTGTGCAAATGGTGGTGTACGCGGTGATCGTTTATGCATTGATCGACTTCCGTTGGACAACAACCAAATTCTTTTGTTCTCTCCTTGGGTTTCACTGCAATTTGGATGGTTTTCTATGGCTTCATAATTCCACGTTCGCGGATTCCTGTGTGGTGGAGATGGTATTATTGGGGTTCTCCCTTAGCATGGACTCTCTATGGACTGATAGCATCTCAGTTCAGGATTATTTCGGATGAAATGGTGATGGCCGATGGTGGGAAGCAGAAGTGAACAAATTCTAGAGGCGTGGGTAGGCCCTTTATCCAATAATCGCATGGCGCTACTCCTATTTGATGAGAGCTACAATCACAGGCAACTGGGACTGGATTCTTCTGATGAAATCCAAGTTAGAAACGTATGGAAGGGTATAAGAGATGGAAAATAATGGAGTGTATATCCCAGATTTTCAGGCATAGAATCATGGTAATTAAAATGGCTGGAGACACTTGTGAGTCACTAGAAATACAATGTCATTCAAAGCTTGCTGCTCGTCGTATTCAACGCCCAAAGAAAGAATAAAAAGGCGGATCGATCATGATGAAAAGAGGGCTCTGTGTCAATTGAGATAGGAGGGTAATTGGAGCTATTCTTGGTGTGAATGTAGGTGATCTTTTCTATTTCAGAATGGAGATGTGTGTCATCGGTTTGTATGGGCCTATCATGGCAGGAATAGATTGCATCAATGAAAGATTGAATGAATGGAGCATTTCATAACCGAATGGAGATTGCATATGGATCTTATGGAGAATGATCTTGAATGTTGTGATGTCATATTTGAATTAGAATATGGTTAATTGTTCAGTATTTCATGCATCAAGTTTGGGCATTGTTTAGCAGATCAAACAGCCAAAATTCCCTCATACAGGCACGCAATTACAGCTCCAGATTCGTTCAAATGGAAAAAGATGGTTGAAACTCTAGTTTGGAGAGAAAACTCATCATACAGGTTATGTTTTTGTTTGGAAACATATCAGCAGTGCCAACATCTAGTCTTGCAACGTGGCTAGCTTCTGCCCGTGAATCGAGTAGAAGTTTTGGTCCCTCGGGTTTTCCAATGCGAATATTGAAGGCCACAAACATGTTGTTCGACTTATCACACAATGGTGAAAGTGCAGTTGAGTCCAAAACTTCAGCCTCACATTCTCAGTCTCTTGACACAACTTCTGAAACAACCCTGTGGGAAAGGTTAGGAAAAGTTGTGGCATTGGATATTGAATCAAGTAAGTTTTCCTAGGATACACTTATATCTTTGCATCATACAGAACACACAAGCAACATAGAACATTCAGAGGATGAAATGAATAAACCCTTAAAGGTTACAGTTAATTCATATGGAGTTGTTTTCTTTGCACTGTTCGAAGTTACTCAAGGAAACCCTAGTTATTCAAAGGAAGGGGTAGTTGTTATGAAGTTCTCATCCTCAAGGATGGCCACTCAATATGAGCGCTTGGGCTATGAATTTGCTAAACATTTCGGAGTCCAAACACCACGAGCTAGAGTTATTCATAATTCTAGTGCCGAGTGGAAGAGTATCAAGGATACTGCTGAGAAAGCAAGAAATATGGCAAGTGTAGAGACAGATGAGGTGGGCACAACAACATGCACTGAATTTCTAGAAGCCCTTGAATCGAGTCGTTGTCTATTACTTATGGGGTATGTACATGGTTGTCTATGGTTGGACAGTCCATTTTCATTTAATACTCAAGAAGCTACTCAAAATACTATTGCAGCTCTTGGCCAGCTCTTGGTTCTAGATTTAGTTATCCGAAATGAAGACCGTCTACCTTGTCGTCAACTTGGATGGCATGGGAATCCGACAAATCTTTTATTCACTGAAAAGCTTTCATTTATAAATGTGGATATCTCATTACATGAGAAATATAAATTTACACCTCGAAGGAACAGAGGAACTGTAGTTTCTCATAGAGAAAGGAGATTTTACTCAGTGGACAGCAGGTCTGGTTTTGATAAACTGGGTCTTGTTTCACACAATTCTGACACAACTGATTGGTATGGTTCTGCAGGGGAATTTGCATCAGGCTAATGTTTTTTATTTTCAAGTGATTCAAAAAGGGTTAATTCATAGGTTCTGTAGCCAGGGATGGTTAAATGAAGCCTATGAGTTGTTGGGAAAAATGGTTAACATGGGTCAGCAGCTTGATTTTTATACTTGTACTGTATTTATAGACGGACTCTGTAAGAAAAATAAAGTGGAGGAGGCAGTGTGTTTGTTGAATAGAATTGAAGCTAGAGGTTTGGTGACTAATAAAGTGACCTACATGACTATCATCACTAGATACTGCAAAGAAGGGAAGATCAATGTTGCTTTCCAAGTTTTTGATAGAATGATTGGTATGGGTTGTGAGCCGGATGTTTACACTTATACTGTATTGACTCTTAATAAAGAAATCGATGGTGCAAATACATTAGTGGGAAGTGAAATATCTCTTTCTCTTGCAAATTTAGAGGTCATGGCCAAGCCTAGTTCCTTGGTTGAAAACATTGAATTTTGTGGAGTTGCGACTGATGGTCATCATGTTGTGAAATTTCCATATGCCCTAGCAAGAAGATCCTTCTTGCACTGCTATCAAATTCCTGCCATAGATAACAACAGTTGTGCATTTGGATTTCCTTTTGTATGCTCTGTAGCTGTGGTGTCATTGCTTAAATTATTTCGATATCTCTAATTTGTTTCTTCCTCGCTTGCTTAGCATATCAATTCTTGAATCAAGAATTGCAGGTCACTTGAGGTTCAAACATCAAGTGTCGACAACACTTTACCAAGAAGTTGCTGAATAATCTAACACTCTATGTAGGATCATTGTTGCTCTACATTATTTTCTTCTCAAAGATAAAACAGAACTTTTACCAGCACAGAAGGCAAAATTATAACCAGTTAGATGATGAAAGGCAAAGCTTTCACCAGCTAACTAGCAAATCTTAAGGCGGAATAGTTGGTGAAACCTGAGACTGGCCAGCGAAGGTGTATTTTTTCCCAGATCGAAGTTTTTCTCAACCAAACATCCTGAAAATAGTTTCTAAATATGCATATTGAATTTACACAACAAATTCAAGATCCGGATTTGATAAAAAATATGTTTGAAGAGGTATCAAAGTCATATTAGATACCTATTTTTGGGGCACAGAATCAGTTGTTTTTGTTAAAGATAGAAAATTCGATTCTATCATGATCAAAGTACATCTACGAGCCTTGGAAGGCTATCTGCACACATCAGAGGATCTAAAAATGCTTCGTATCTGAAGCTGCTAGAAAACGAAAAGGCAAAGACCTCAAGCTGCCTGAAATGCTCTTATTTCAAGATTGAAGTTATCCTGGAATTTTCAAAATCGTGGTTACATATCTTACCATCCTGCCTATGTTCAACACTTTTCTTCTTAATGAAGATATCGCCACAACAGATGCCACGTCAAGGTGAAAACAACATTTCCAGGGAATTTTGAAGCAAACATGCTACAGATAAAGAAGATTGGGAAAGACAACAACAAACTTTGGAAAATAGCCAGATGATGAATTGTAAAGGTTGAATGACTCCATGGCCCAATACTAAAGGCACAAGGTCTTCCAGGTTCTTGGAGACCTCACAGGGAGGTATCCATCCCAGCTGGAGCCAGATGTTAGCAATAAAAAATGCACTGGCATTTTTTAAAGAATAATGCCTAATCTTGTAGGGGAAGTTTGACTAGCTTCCCGGGCTCCAAATGCAGATTTGAAAGCACCATTGGAAATATTAGGATTTGTATATGTCGATCAACTATTTAAGCATGCAAAATAGACTCTCTATGATTGAGAAATTTGATTTTGAAAAAATCTGCGCTTTCACCAGTGCAAAAGGCAGAATTATAACTAGTTAGCTGGTGAAAGCTCCGCCTTTCACCAGCTAAGGAGCGAATTTTTGGGTAAATTAGCTGGTGAAAGCCTGTAATGACCAAAATACTCGAAATTTCACCTAGATCAGAAATTTTTGAGCCAGAAAGAGATGAAACCTCTTGGAATAGATAGGTGGTGAATTATCAAGTCAGATTTAAATGCTACTTTTGTGAGATAAGGTCAGAGAGAGGTTGTTCAAACACATTTGAAGTCATTTTAAAAGGTAGAATTTCAGAATTTTTGGCACACATCATCAAATTCGAATTCGACTTTCAGAGGAACAGATCAAAGAGCCTTGGAAGTCTAGGCTACACTTCATCAACTTTCAACCAATGTTTGAAGACCAAAAGATAGAGATTGACCTCATCTTGAGGATATCTCCTTATCTTTTGTAAATCAGTTTTGACTTTCTATTTTTAGAATATCAGATCCATTGTTTTAGGATCTGAAAACTAATTGTAAAAGGCTATAAATGCCTATCTTTTCTAAGAGTCTAGGGGGGGTAATCTAGGAGACATTTTTTGGCTATTGTACTAGACTCTTTATTCATATTAGAATGACAGTCCTCTTTTGTTTTCAATGACATATTTTCTCATACTTTCATCATTCTGTACTTTATTTCAGTTTAGTTCAGCTTCTAAGAACTGTCATCTTCTTATTAAGCTCATGAACTTGAACTGAAGGTTTTCTTGCTATCTTGTATGACCCTGCACATTGTGTATTTGGTTATCTAGACTAGTATTCTTCACATCCTATTCAGATTTTGTCGTATGATCATTGAGTTCTAAAAGAATTGTCTTATTCGGATGTATGAAGTGGTCCTTTTCATTAGCTATTGAGTTATCCTATTGTTCCAAGTATACAAAATCTACCACATTCTTAAGTTACCAAGCATTCTTAGCCTACAACCCTAAGGAGTTTCTTGGAGTGATAACACAAGGTTAGAATCTACATTTGGTATCAGATATTTATTGGCTTCAGGGGGACTCCTTTTTGGTCAAGGGTTTGGCTCAGGACTATGATAAGCCTTGTTACAGTGGGAGATCTGTGGTATTGATTTTTCAGGTGAAACAAAATGGCAAGAAATTCGAAGCTGGAGATCGAGAAGTTTAATGGGAAACTTTTTGAGCTATGGAAGCTCAAGATGGAAGATTTGTTGGTGGAGAAAGATCATTGGATCTCGGTAGATCCAGGTACTGCACCTACAGGAACTTCAATAGATGACTGGAAAAAGATGTATCGTAAGGCAAAGAGCGCAATCCGACTATGTGTCTCTGATTCAGTATTACTGAATGTGTCAGAGTAAGATACATCCAAGGATTTATGGGAGAAGTTGGGGAAGTTGTATCAATCTAAGTCCCTGGTCAATAAACTATTCTTGAGAAAGAAGTTGTATAACCTGAGGATGAGAGATGGAGACTCGGTGGAAGAGCATTTGAATTCCCTCAATACTGTGGTAAGTCAGTTAGTATCTGTTGAGATCAAAATTTCAAATGAAGATAAATGTATTAGTTTATTGTGTTCTTTACTAGACTCGTGGGATAGTCTGGTTTTGGCCATAGGTAGTAATACCACTACCTTGAAGTTTGAGGAAGTGGTCTCAGCTTTGTTGTCGGAGGAGATGCGACGGAATAATATGGAAGGACATAACACAGACACATTATTTTCAAGAGGATGTTCCTAGGAAATAAATAGATCTAATTTCTCAAGTGGGAGATATAAGTCTAAGGGTATATATAAATCTCTCGAAAAGTTTGTAAGGGTATGTTGGAGATGTGGAAAAGAAGGGCACTACAAGAAGAAGTGTAGATCCAAAGTTAAGAAAAAGAAGGGATCTAAAGAATCTCATTCTATAGAAGAAAAGACCTCCAAGGAAGAAGGAGGGGATGTGTACTTGGATTCTTCAAGAACACATGCAAATCATGAGGCATGGTTTGCTGAATCTGGTGCATCCTTTCTTATGACTCCCCACAGGGAGTGGTTCTATTAATATGAAAGGTATGATGGAGGTAATTTTTTATTAGGTGATGATTCGACAACTAGAATCATAGGATGAGGAAGATTCAAGTTGAGGCTCATAGATGGAAGGATTAGAACACTTCCTGGTGTTCTGTACATCCCAAGTTTGGCCAGAAATTTGATTTCTATAAGAAAAATCGACGATGTTGGGGTAAAAACAATATTTGAAAAGGAAACCTGCAGGATGGTTCGAGGAGCAATGGTGTTGAAGAAAGGAGTTTGGTTTGGAAATCTATATAATATGGAAGGAATAACTATTAGTGATGGGTGTAATAGTTCCATTGTTCTTGATATTGGAGTTGAAGAATAAAGGACTCCTACAGTCTCTGGAGAAAATCTTATGATGTGGCATCAAAAACTTGGGTAGATCAGAGAGAAGGGTCTTCGACTACTACACGGTAAAGGTATGGTTGAAGGTATGTCTAACTGCTCTCTGGATTTTGATTTCTATGAACATTGTCTATATGGGAAGAAGAATCGGGTAAGATTCCCCTCTAATGCAAAGAGGGAAAAATGAATCTTACAGCTAGTTCACAGTGATGTTTTTGGACCTGTGTCGGTCCCTTCATTGGGAAAATCTGTGTACTATGTCTCATTTATTGATGAGTTCTCGAGGAATAATTGGATATATTTCCTCAAGAAGAAATCTGAAGTCTTTGACAGGTTTAAAGAGTTTAAGGCTCTTGTTGAGAATCAAATGGAGAAAAGAATTAAGGTGTTGAGGATAGATAATGTAGGAGAGTTCTGTAGAAATGAATTTGAATAATTATGTAAGAAGTGCGGTATAGCAAGGCAAAAGACTACTCCATATACACCTCAGCAGGATGGAGTTGCAGAAAGTATGAATAGGAGGTTGATGGAAAAATCAAGGTGCATTGTTAGGGTCCTAACCTGCACATAGGTAGAACAATATATTTGAATGTAATAAAGGTCAATATTAATAAGGCCTTTCAATAAAATAGAATAAGGTGGATGTAAGAAGACCTAATAGAATCTTCTGCTTCTAGAAGGATGTTCCTCTAGATGCTTTTTTTAGTATAAATAGGAGTCAAGGGTATGAGAACCCTAGCTTGGATATTATTGTAATAGAGCTTTTCTCAACTGGAGTTTGCCCCCTCGAAGAGGCCCATGAACATTTCTTTCAGCTTCAAAGTGCTATTTATGTTGTTATTCTTATATCATTTCAGTGTTATTGTGGTGAATGTTCTGGTTATATTGTTGCTATTCTGCCATTACTAGCATTTTATTTATGTTCTACATACATTTTATATCTGGTATATTACAAGTGGTATTAGATCACTTTCCTTGGAAAAAAGTGTGGGTTAAATTTTTTTCAGGGTAGAGATATATTCCAGCATCTTTAAGCCACAAAGATTTGTTGTTACGCACATAAACCCACGATTGAGGGATTCATACATGCAGGAAATACAAGTGGTACTTAAGCGCACATTTGTTGGCCACCCTTGTAACCCTTTTTGGTACCCCTTCGAGTGGTGGCGCATCAGAAAACACTTGTGTATGGGTCGGCCTAGATTACCTGAAGCCCTCTTTAGATAAACCGATCAGCCGCCTGACTACTATAGTGTCACCGAGAACAATACTCAGGAAAATACTCTCTAGTACTTGGGTAGTCGGGTAGTATGGCTAAGGGTACGATTTATACTCCTTAGTTAGTGACTTGAGATATTGGTCCAAGTAATATTGTTGGACCCCGCACATATATCGGAGAGCTATAGCATAGGGAAAACCCTTGTCTGTAGAACCCTTGAATACCTAACCCTTGGGGACATAAACATAAACAAATTAAAACAGATAAGATCTATTGCCACACAACTATGTTTGGGTTTCCAATTAAATACACATTTATTTCTGGTTAAGCATTTGGGCATTTCCTTTCTGCAGTATTCTTCAGACCGGACGTAAAAAAAAAGGAAAAAAAATGGAAATTTTTTCACCATTATTTCAGCCCTATTCCATTGGAATCATCTCTTCGCCCTTATCACATTCACCCATATCATTTTTTCAGATTTTTTTTTTTACCCCACACACCCCTTTTTAGTTCCCCCATCCTCATGGCCCATACTCGTAGCCAAGACTTGGAATCTCGCTTCAACACCTTATGGTCTGGTCTCATTGAGACCCAACAAGTAGTGAAACAATTCAGTGCCAATGTTGTCGCCATCAATACAACCATGTAGTCCTCAATGGGAGAAATCAAACAAGACCTGACCACCCATTATGAATCATTCTTTTCAGCACTCTGCACCAAACTTCATATCCCTATAGATAACCTTTCCTCTTCCTCACCCCCACATATTGAAGGTGACCATTCCTCTCATTCCCATACCTTGCAGAACCTTCACTTTCAAAGTGACCTATGCCTTCCATGGGTGGATGTGACCAAATTTGATGGCTCGGACCCCATTGGTTGGGTAATCCAAATGGAACATTAATTCTCTTTATACATCATTACAGATGACTTTGCCAAACTCCGGTATGGTGTTCTCCATCTAGATCATGAACGTTGGCAATGGAGAAAAAATTCTTGTCAAGGGTATATTGCTTGGACACAATTCGTGGTAGAGCTTTATGAATTCCTTGACACTAACACCAACCATTTGGGTTGTTTGAAAAAGATGAAACAATTAGGAACAGTGGAAGACTTTATAGCTTCCTTTGAGTGCATGGCTTTTAGAACAGAGGGCATGTATGATGCCTTTTTCCGAGAGTGTTTTATCAGCGGCCTCAAGGATGAAATTCGGGCCCATGTCCTCATGGCTCGGACTGAGAGTTGGGTGGAGGACACCAAAAGAGATAAAGAAGCACAATAGGTTGTATATTATCAAAACCACAAACCCTCCTTCATCCCTCACCCTAAACCAGTAAATCCCACTACTCCCTCTGCTCCACTAAAGATCCAAAAATTGACCCAGGCTGAAATGGCTGAACACCAACTCAAAGGCCTTTGTTATAATTGTGATGACAAATATTTCCTTGGCCACAAGTGTAAAGAACAAAATATTTTTATGGCCATCTCCGAGGAGATTTCAAAAGAATATGAAGAAACTCCCTCTATGTATGAATCACCTGAATCCATTGACATAACCCCTCCCTCAAACCCTCCCGAAGTAGAACCAGTCATTTCCCTCAATGCTCTCTGTTAGAATTGGAAGTCACTCCTAGATTGCAGTAGGAGCATAGCTCGATGCCCATCATTTTATGTCACGATTTGTTTATAAAGGGTGATCAAATGGAAGACAACTCAAAACCATATCGCTCACTCAGAAAACTAGGTTGGAACAGTAAGGACATCTAGGATCTTGATTCAACTTGAGCCAGTAAGTTTGTATAGTGGTGAGTGAGTGAAAGAAAAGAAAGGCGAAAAGTCTCAGATATGAGATCCTCTCAGATCAGAGAAACTTTGAAGTAAACCTCAAACGTTGCGGAAATAATACAATCAAACATACATCATATAGTTATGGCAACACCTGACTGGATCATCCATACCCGGGCTCTTAAGATTCAGAGGAACGAGGAAAGAAGAAGGTTGGCTGCCACTAAACAAGAAATCTCAAAATATCATTGTATAACCAGAGGACTAGAGGCTTTGTTAAAGATTTACAGTTGGGAGCTTAGCTCTACCATCGATACCTACAAAAATAGTAAAAATGCCTACATATACTTGGAACTGACCCAGGTGTTGAAGACACGATCACATAATGAGTTCAATTCTTGACGTCGAGGAGCTTCTCTGTTAGGCTGCACATGCAGATGTTGGGAAAACTGCCCATGCAGTCTTCTGTCAGACGTGATCCTTGTCAGGATAGACTAACAATCTGCCTCTACGCTTTGTCCTTTTCTGGCCTTCTATTTATGGAAGGAGACGACATTCAACCACCATCAACTGCCTCAATAATTGCTTTCTCGGGATCAGGCAGAGCTTGGTCAACTCTGCACCTACAAGACGTGGTAGTCTTCCTTTGGATTTTGTTGCTTTGTTGGACTGTTGTGAGGGGACTCATATGGCAGATGTGGATGAGGTTCTGATGAGGGCGATGGAATCAACACTGTGAGGGTGAGACGAGAGGTGCTGAGGTGGCAGCACCAGGTGGCAAAGAAACGAAGGTTGTGACACCAGATGTTGAGGCAATGTGCCACAAGAAGGTGACAGGGAGGCCGCAATGTGATAGGTCAGGGAGTGAGGACATGACACAAGTGGAAGTGGCATGGAGTAAGAGAGAGGCACATGGCAGGAGGACGAGGATAAAAGGGAAAAGGAATATGACATAGGGGGAAGTGGCAACCGAGGGAAGAATGCGGGGAGGAACATGGCAGGAGGTGACAGGTTGGAACGAGGAAATGGGAATAAGGTGGCTAGGATAGTGCT
>SNQJ01S0152108.1:0-13508 GCA_010110895.2 Picea sitchensis | reverse complement strand
AACATATATTGACATGTCATATCATAGGCGGAAAATACTCCAAATGGATTGTTATATTACAAGAGTTTGACCTAGGTTTTTCTTCGTCCAAATCCAAGAAGTCTTTGGTTTTTTTTTAGTTAATATATGAAATTCCCCGAATTTATAAGGAACCTATGGCTAATTATTATTTTGTAGATGAACCATTATTTCTCATTAGCTTGTCTAACCCTTGGTATGGAGATGTCTTGTTATATCTTCAAACAAAACATTTTCTCCCCCATATCTCTCGTGATGAATGACGATGCATCCTTGATCAATCCAAACAATACCTTCTACTTGATTTCACTCTTTATCATTGAGGGGTATACTTAGTTATATGTATTTTTATTTTCCATGAGGAAGATGAGTAAGTTCTGAATGATTTCCATGCGGGAGCATGTGGCAGTCATATTTTTGGTCTTGCCACTGCTCATAATATTTTTGCGCACATGATACTTTTGGACCATGGTATTAAAATACTGTATGCATGTTGTCCAAAAGTGCCACCCTTGCTAAATATTCACTCGTAAAATGTGTGCACACCTTTCTCCCCTACATCCTGTGGTTGTTGTCTACCCCTTCTCCAAGTGGGGGATTGATTTCATGACATGTAATCCTACCTCGACTAATGGACATGGTTGCATTATTGTGGTTGTTGAATATTTTAACAAGTGGGTTGAGGATTTTCCTACCTTCTCCATTGACAACACAATTGCATCCCTTTTCATGTTCAACCACATCATCGAACGATTCGATGTACCTTTCACTATTGTAACAAACCATGGGTCCCACTTCCACATTAATATGATTACAAAGATAGCTTCTAGGTTGGGTTTTTTCCATGAGAACTAGACCCCTTTCTACCCTCGGTCGAATGGTCAATTCGATACCATTAACCATGTTCTAAAAACCATGATACAGAGGATGGTGGGGAACCACAAGTCCACCTGACACCTTATGATTTTTTCAGCATTATGGGCATACCTAACCCCAACCAAGACTTCCAACGCATTCACATTGTTCCAACTTTTATATGCAATGGAAGAAGTCCTGCCAATTGAATGTGAGGTCTTGTCACTCAATATATACTTATAACTCCTACTCGACACTTACCCTGAGGAAGAACATCTCCTATATTTGGCCCAACTAGATGAACATCGTCATGGTGCTACGCTGGCCAATGAAACCTACAAAATATGGGTCAAATTCAAATATGATAAATATGTTCAACCTTGGGCCTTCATGGAAGGTGACTTGGTTTTATTCTATGATCAAGGCCATGATACATTAGGTGTCAGTAAGTTTGAACCCCTTTGGCACAATCCTTACATAATTAAAGGTGTCTTGCAGAAAGGGTCCTATGAGTTAGTCAATCATGATTGGAGCCCTCTCTCGAAACCTCGCAACAGGCTCTAGATGAAGAAATATTATGCATAGGCCACTTTGCCCCATGATTTTTTGTACTTTATGTATTTTAGTTTTGGTATGGTATGTTCTTTCTTTTAGGCATCTTATTTGTCTTGGTAAAATTATTATCATGCTTCATGTGTGATTTTCATATGTCAACAGCCTCCTCATTTTACATAGTCTTTGTAGATGATGCTATCAATAGTACTCAAAACATTGCTTATGTTGCATGGGTGATTTTATCATCAACCAATGAACTGGTGAGTTTCGGGGGTGATTTCCTTGGTCCAAACACCAAAAACAATTACCAAGTATAGTAGTGTCATCAAACTCTTTTCTAAATCTCTTACTCTCAGCATTCAAAATCGCATCCTCAAGATGGACTCCCAAATTGTAGTATCTCAATAGAATCATGTCTATCTTTTCAGAAATTATGTGTTGCTTCACAAATATTTGAGGGTTCATCTACTTGAATTCTACTTTAATTTTATCTAGTATCATCATGTTCTAAGAAGTTATAATACAATGTTTTATTCATTAACTAAATATGTGTTAGAATGGCACATGTCACATCAACATCAAGCATCCTAGTGAAATCCAAAAGATTACATGTTCACATATATTTACTTTCTCTGGAAACCAAAAGTATAAATTGACACACACACACACAAGAGTTTGTAACTACACATCTCCAAAAAAAAGAACAAAAACAAATCTAAAATTTCAAAATTACTTCTTACATTTTAACCTCGAGTCTAGCATTTATGGAGGTGTTTTACATGAATCATGGACTTTTTGTTTGGAAACATCCACTGAATTTAGGTAAATTCTTAAAACTAGCATATAGATATAGGTTTTCCCTACAAAAACATCTTTCATTATTAACCATGCATGTTCCAATAAAAAATCCTTAGGTTCGATCCCGTCAAGTTGTGACAATCAACCATTGTCTTTTTTCGCATTGTAACTTTCATGGTAATTCCTACCCTACATGAGCACCCTATTTAACATTTTGATTTCCATTCGGTTATGATTTTGTGATTATTTTTAGGCCCAGGAACCCTCCTATAGACCATCCATTATTTGAAATTGAGCCTCATTCCTTTGTTTTCACATCTATTTTGGCCATATCGCGATGGGTTTCCCACATTTTTATGTTACTTGATGGTTGTAAATCATTTTCTAACTATGTATTTATGTCTACTATTACACTGTTGTTTGCTTGATTCTCGCTTACTACCATTTATAACCACACTTGACCTCTAGTCGTCTACATCCACATACCTCAGTTTTGAAACCATTACACCCATGGAGAGACCCGATGATATGAGTGGACCTCACTTGCCAATACCCTATTGCATCCATTATTCCTAGGTCAATTCCACACACTTGGATCTTCAATGCATGTTGTTCAACCACTTGGTCTCTCCAAGAAGAGCTTACTTTAACTCTTCTTCATGCTTGTTAAAACATAAAAAAGACCTCACGAGTATATTTTTAACTCTTTTTTGGACTTGTAAAAATTGAATGAAAAAGACACTATCGAGCACAATTCTATATCTCTTTCTCACTCATAAAACTATGAAAGAGACAATAACCAAAAAAATCATAATAAAGTGAAGGGGAAAGTTACCATTAATCTATATTCTCAAAATGGTGGTTGTCAGTCTTGTCTCCCTTGAATGTAGAAACTATTTGTGTCATTCACTTACAATTGGGTTATATTTTTCCTATGCGTTGTACCATCAACATGTCATATACTCCTCTAATTGGTTACCTTTCTAGTCCCTATGGAGAGTGCTTCAACTTCCTCATGCATTATTGCACTGTGTCATCAATGCTCTTAAGTTTATGCTGCCAATTCATCATTTTTTTGTGTTATATGTTCAAGGCAAGTTAAGTCTAAGCATCCATATGATATCTTGTTGATCATCCAAGTCAACCATCCCTGTGTCAGTTGTACTTAGTGATTCTATCCATTCAAATTATATTTGTGTATGTTTAATGTCGATTGATGGGGGATACATTAAGGCCCTCATTTGATGGATCTCTTCCTATGAACTTCATCACCTCATCTAGGAAAGAGATATAGAAACCAACTAGTACCTTGGATCGTGCAGTCCTCAATGGTAGGATTCCTCACAATTGACAGTCGGTTTACCTCATCAACCCCTGATCAATTGATTCTACATGTGGTTGAAATCATATCAACTATTCATACTTGATATATTGTACTAGGTACCTTTGGGCCCATATACATCATTGTTTGGTCCCCTCATGTCTGTTAATGACATAAATCAATGGTCGGTAATTAGGCGATTTCTACCATGCTTGATATCAACTCATATATTTGCATGTTGTAGAATTGTACCATCAAGGTTGAGATGAAGACCTTGGTCTTGAGAGAACATCACTCATCCTAATACACCTCCCAAGTTGTGATGATGTACATCACTTATGTATAAGTACTTTGAAGACTATGGGAGTAGTATCATTGGTGTTCAATGTATTCCTCATACTCACTATGACATAGATCGACATTGAATTTACTTATGGCTATGATTCCTTTTGACATGGATCCACTGCGTATTTTTGTGGCCATGATCTTGCATTTCATTACATGGATCTATTGTGTATTATGGTGGCATACATTATTTATTTATGTTTTGAGCATGGGTATGCCTACCTCGAGGATGATCTATATATGCTTGGTTGATGTATAGTTGGAGGTACTCATTGGTTCCTTACTCTTCAACTCTTTCCTTACACCACCTCACATTCAAAATTATTGTAATATGCTTTGGCTATCCATTCCTCTGTTGACCTCACACATTAGGGGGGCATCCATTACAATTATATTTTCCACCCTAGGGGGACATAGAGGGTATTCTCAAAAGGAGTAGTAGATTATACACACACATGTACCTAACAAGGGTTTCCAAAACCATGGGAAAATACCTATCATGTAATACCATGGGAAAATACCACGGGTTTCCAAAACCATGGGCCCATAAACCACTATTAGGTAAATTCCTATAAAATAGGAGAAAAATGCTTCATTCCTTAATTTTAGGAGATAATTCCTATTTAATAAGATGAAGAGGACTTACTTCCTTGATTTTAGGAAATAATTCTCATTTCATGACTATGTGAAGTCTAGTCTTGCGTGCATACATTGGAATTATCAAAAATAGCACATGACTTCCTTGGAATCATCACTAAGAGTGTGTCTCACATGTGGATAAGAGTAAATTTATCCACTTGAGAATATATAGTGTAATTCACTCCAGTTGATAATATCTAGTCAACTATGGATCAAATGACTAGTTAACCAAGACTAGGTGGAAAATCAATAGTGCTCAAATCAATTCATGTCCTAAGTAATCTCTACAAGCTCAAAGATGGAACATTATCTCATGAGATCGAGGAAATATTTGTGGGTTATTTATGCATGGAGGTTTTCTTGGAGAAGGGAGGAATAATTGAGAGTAAATTATGTTGTTGGAATTCCAAAAGAATGAGGGTGAAGGAAGAGCAAAGGAAAGGACTAAGGAGGACTACAACACAAGGCTTAAAGGATTCAATATTGGTGTAAGTTATCTATTTTATAAATATATATCAATGTAGTAAATTATGTTTTTGGAATTCCAAAAGAGTGAGGGTGAAGGAAGAGCGAAGGCAAGGACCATGCAGGAATGCAACACAAGGCTTAAAGGATTCAATATTGATGTAAGGTTCTTTGTTTTATAAATACAGAACAATATTAATTTTCTCATTCAATGATCCTGTTTTCAATTATATTATTTTTGGTTCATTATTGAATAGAGTAGATATTATTGGATTCAAGTTTCTTTAACACTTAAAAAAATTTGTAGATTGATATTTGTTTGTTTCTTGTGTGTAGAAATAAGATCATAGTAATCAGAGCCAATTATCTAGAGCTACATCATCCAAACACATAAAGACAACCATCAGTTAATAAGGTACACCTATATTCCCTTTATTGTAATAAGAAAATAATCTAATTCGATCTAGGAAATTAATATTATTTATCATCTCTCTATCTTGGATCAAAGGTAGATCCAAGGGAGAACCCACCTATCCATAGGAGGGAGATCTTTGTTAACAAAAATGTCTTAAAAAAATCAAGGTATGTAATCCTTACAAACAACATGCTCCTTGGTTATACAAACTCTTTCGTTATATAGGCCCTTGTTGCTAGCTAAGTGTAATATTTACATAGTTTCACATTGAGATATACATATTAGAATATATAAATTTGAAAATAAATGTTATAAATTAATTTTAATTTATAGAATATAGTTAAACATCGTTAATATTATTTTATGAAAAATGATTAATAGATTTTTCTTCATACCCTTTAATTTTTTTTTAATGAATATTATCCAATGGGTTTCTTTTAATACTATCTCAAGGATCTCACTCAAAAAGGCCAAGAGAATGGTCCAAAAAATATGAATCCATTTTTATAAACACTTTCTTATGATCTTTGTATAAATATTGTTGGAGATACTTCACACACACCTAGTATTTATTTTTCCTAATGTTTTCCCTATGTTTATTAGTCAGTATCTAGTATCCTACATTGTAGGGAGAATATTCATTTTCCTACATTCTAGGGGAATATTCTCTTCAGTTCACACTTCTGTTGGATTAGTTGAGTGGAGTCTTGATGCCACATTGGTTCCATCACCATGAAACATTGGGATCATCACTTATAGTGTGCATTTTCTTTGGTATTATCACCGGAGTGGAACATTATTGATGCTTCCCTGATCTCCTCCTCATTTCACTCTGATTCAGTCAGTTAATTGAGGATTGAGAGGCTAGTTTACTTAAACTAGCTGGCAGTTAACTCCCGTGATTGTCATTGTGTGTCCATATCACTCTAGACCACCAATATGGAACATTATCTCGTGCATCATGGCACATTATTTGAGCTATGCAACTCATATCTATTGTATTGTATCATTATTTCATTTAGTCAATACAATTATTTGATTCTCTCTTTCTCGTTTCTGTCTTTTCTCATTTTTCTGCAAATTGTGTATGTCCTTTTCTATATAGATCTTATCTGTGTAGGTTCATCCACATTTACATGGTATCAGAGCCGATATAATGATAGGAAAAATACACACCAGACTATTTTTGCAAGTACATAAGATTGAAGACAACGAGAAAATGGAATTTCCAAAAGAATTAATTCTTACACCGTACAATTTATTTGCATGGAATCAAAAGATGGAATTGAATATTCGAAGAAGAGGATTATAAATGTTAACCATGGCCAAAGATACTGAACCAACATCATCCATATAAAAATCCAAGTATCTGAATTGGATGGATGAAGCATATGGAACTATTTGCAGTCTCATTTCTCATGAGATCCTCTTTCACATATCCTCTTGTAAAACCCCCAATAAAGTCTAGACCACCATGGAAGGAATTTTTGGAAAACAAGATGATATGAGAGGGAATATGCTTGAGGTGGAATTTCTCTCATTGGATCCAAAAACCTTCGACAATATCCAAGACTATTTTACCAAATATAAGGATTTGTTGTCACAACTCAAGGCTTGCAGGATTGATAAATATAAGGAGGAGAAACAAATGGTTATTACCATTCTTTCCAAACTTGTTCCATAATACTCAATGTTTGTATCCACATTTCATTCAGTTAGGAATGCCTCTGGATCCACCTGGACCATGCCTTCTCTTAAGGTCTTTATCGAGTCTCTGACACAAGAGTAGAACAAGCTCATAAACATGGGAAAAATAAAAGTATCAAAGGTGCATACACTTGATGTGAAACATGGTAGCAATCACCAAAATCATAAATCTAAAAAAAAAATACAAAGGGAATGCACATGAAAATCCAAATAAGGAAGGGTACTAAAAACCCTTCAACGATTCCTTTGGATCCAAAGGTGGAAAGGGAAGAAAAGGGAAGATATGCACTTACTGCCAACGAGGATTCCATCCATAATATTCATGCATGCAAAATCATATAGATCAAATGGAAAAAATACTTCAGCAAAACAACCTTGGAGATTGCATCCTTGAGGGTGCCAAGAAGAAGAAGCTAGAATATCAAAACCACAAGAAAGGTAATTCCAACCATGCTTTGATTGCCATTAAATTCTCTCCTAATGCTTGGATTGTAGATTCAGGTGCACCACACCACATGGAATCCAAAAAGGAAGTATAATATTCATTGGATGGATGAAAAGGTCCTCCTATTATAATGGGGGATGAATCTTCAGTCGAAGTCACCAGAAAATGGAGAGTTGAACTCACAAACGAGAGCTTTGAGAATGTGCTACACATTCCCAAACTCTCCGTCAGTCTTCTCTTTGTGTATCAGATGAAAAAATCTAGCACTGGAAAGAGATTAATATTCACACATGATGGTGTGGATATCTATGAAATGGAAACCAAACCAAAATTTTCTACTAGTGAGGTAAATCACCAATCCAAACTCTACACATTTTCTGAATTTATTGAACTAGATCCTGCATTACTGCTTAAACATGTTGATGAAAGAAATAGGATATGGCATGAAAGGTTCAGGAATTTAAATTTCATATACATGAAACAACTAAGAAAGAAGGGAATGGTTTAAGGTCTACCTAACATCCACTTCTCCAAAGGAATTTGTGGGGGATGTGTCCTTGGAAAACACCCACAAGAAAATTTAGACAAAGGAAAGACTCAGAAGGCCTCCTCTCCTTTGGATTCAACCCACAATGATATCATGGGCCTTTTTTGTATACATCAATCATTAAATCAAGGTATGTTCTCATTTTTATTGATGACTTCTCACTCTACACTTGGAATTTATTTCTTGGGAAAAAATATGAGGTCTTTCAGCATCTCAAAGATGTCAAAGCCCTTGTTGAGACACAATCATGAAGGAAGATAAAAGTCATCCAAATATATAATGGGGTGATTATGTCAACCATGAGGTACATAATAATTGTCTTGAGGTTGGGATTCAGTTGCAGTACATTGTTCCCTATACTCTGCAACAAAATAGATTTGTTGAACATAAGAATAGATCCCTGAAAGAGATGGCATATTTCATGTTGCATGCAAAGTCACTTCCATAGAGATTATGGGATTAAGAACTTAATTGAGTGAACTACATAAAAAATAGAGCCTCCCATAGATCTGTCAAGGATAAGACCCCCTTCAAGGCTTGTAGTGGCCCACTTCCATACATTCGGACTTTCGGTTCATGTGCATGGGCTAGGATTCCATATGAGAAGAGGAAGGCACTTGATCCATATAGTATAGAGTGTATATTTATTGGATACATATATCATGTGAAGGGATAAAGACTCATTTATCCCTCTACGGACTAGCTCATCATTGAGCACAGTGTCTAATTAAAGGAAATTATCTTGTATGCACCTCAAGAGCCGCATGGAGACACTTTTTTTCTTCCACCTGTCAGAGATGATGAGCATGCACATGTTGACTCTTATTCAGATGAGAGGTATGATTCAGAGGATTCATATGATTTAGATATTGAGTCAGTATAGTCAGATGCAAATTCAATGCACACAGATATAGATATAGAGCCATAGTCGAGGCCCAAGTGGGCCAAGACTAATATTCAGGATGCATGAGATCTTGTTGGGGATCTAGTTGATACCAAGAGGAATCGATCTGATTTCGAGGAGCCTCCTCTTTCACTCAATTCCATTGAACTAATGCCATCCAAGCATATTTTCTTGGTTCAGTATTCAGATCCATAGTCCTATGGAAAGGGTGTTGGGAATCCCTCTTGGGAATCCTCCATGTAGGAGGAGTACAACTCCCTCCTCGAGAACCAGACTTGGGATCTAGTTCCCATTTCTTTAGGAAGGAAAATTTTTAGGTGAAGACGAGTCTATGGGAACAAGAGCGCAACAGATGGACAGGTTAGAAGATACAAAGCTAGGCTAGTTGCCAAATGTTTTCAATATGTACACATCATTGACTATGATGAGACCTTTGATCCAGTAGTGAATATGGATTCCATATGCTTAGCACTTGCAATTACAGTATCTAAGGGATGTGAAATCCATTATCTGGAAGTGAATAATGAATTTCTTCATGGAGATATCTCTGAGGATATTTATATAGAGCATCCCTATGGATTCATGCAGGATTTATCTTTGGTCTGTCGACTGAAGAAGTCCCTTTATGGCCTCAAGCAGGCCCTAAGGACATGGTATGCCAATATGGACTCCTACCTGTTGTCATAAAACTTTCTATGTTGTAATTCAGACCCGAATGTTTACATTCTTAGGATGGTTGATTTACTTTTACTCCTAGTTCTGTATGTTGATGATTTGATGATCACCGGTCACTCAAATTCAGCGATTCCTACAGTCAAGAGGATTATGCATAAACGTTTCTTGATGATGAACATGGGTCTGCTAAATTTCTTCCTTGGTCTCGAGATGAGTCAGGATGCATCAAGAATCAAAATTTCTTAGGCCAAGTGTGCATGAGATCTCCTAGAGATATTCCACATGACATACTGTAAGTCTGCCCCGACTCCTTTCCTATCAGGAGTTATATTTTAGGATGAAGGGGACACTCCACTGGTGGAAAACGCACTATACAAACAACTACTGGGGAGCTTGTTGTATCTCACACACTCCAGGCTATACCTCTTCTATGTAGTCAGAGAAGTCTCCCGATTCATGCAAGGTCCACATGAGCTACATTGAAAGGATGCAAATCATATCCTTTGATACGTATAGGGAACCATCACCTTTTGGATTTACTATGCAACATAATCTGCATTGGACCTCATCAAGTTCACTAATTCTGACAGGGTTGGTGACAACATTGATTGCAAGTCCACATCTGGTTACTCACTCAGTCTAGGTTACGATCCCATCTGTTGGTTGAGAAATAAGCAAGATCTTATTTCTTTATCTTCAGTCGAGGCACAATACAAAGGGGTAGTTAACATAACCATTTAGGCTATGTGGCTACAACATTTTCTCACTGAGTTGGGAATTTAGTTTCATCAATTGATCGTCATCTAGTGTGACAACTAGATCACTCTAAATTTCTACAGATATCTAGTTTAGAGGCAGAGAACGAAGAAAATTGATATCCACATGCACTACATTTGAGACTTAGTACATGAGAGGATCATCGACCTATAGTTCTATCCTTCAACAGAATAAACTACATAAATATTCACCAATATCTTTTGTTGGTTTATCTCTCTCTTCCTACCTCTTGGGCTGACCCAGGTTCAGATCTAAACAAGATTCCAACAAATCCCTCTAAAACTATCGGCCCTCCTGGTAAACTAGAAGGAAACACAACACACGTAGTGTATTGCGCAGTCTCACTTGAGATAGTTCGATGGGTGACTGCAATGCTCAAGTTCTTGCAGTCTGGGAATGAGTGGGGATCTGGGATTGTACTTTGCAATCCTCATTTATTTCATCTATTGTCAATCTATATTAAACACTCTGTTGTTCTTTATTCATGCATGCAAATCAACAGATCTAACTATCTCATCAATACATTCATCTAATATTTAACCATTGACATAAAATACATGAACAATAAAAATTTCACATAACACATGATCTACCATGGTTCAGCCCCTCCTGGACTACATCCACAAATATTTTCTCTCAAGAACTTTTATTATGGTTCTACCCTATATATCACCACGTGCATTACAGTCTTTGATATTACAATCTCAATAGGCTCCAGTATCTGTGTGAGGTTGAATAGATCGCACCAAGATCCTCATCCTACAATCTAACCCTTAGGATCAAATTGCTTAACTCTCCTGCATCTCAAAATCTTAAAAAAAGATAACAGATCTTACAATGTTTCTCCTAGCTACACAAATCAATATTCTCTTACATGCTAGAACCCCCAACCCAGGCCTCCTAGGTACTTATTTATACTTATTCTTGTCTTATCATCCATTACAATGTCTTACAAAAACCCTAACCATAATGAGGTTAGGTTTTCCTGCATCCACGCCTCACGTGTTTCTTTTCCCATTTTTTTCGACACTGTTTTTTCCTTTATTTTCGGCGTGCTCCCTTATTCTCTCGAAAATACTCTGATTCTTTCAAAACTTCTTCAATTTATCCCAAAATTGGCCTACACCAATAGTTCTCCAACACTGACAGCATGACTTTTCATGAGTCACTACCTAACTCTAACTTATGTCACTGCTTGTGCCAATGCGACATACATCTCAGCTATTCTCTGGCACTTCTCATGGGCCTGATTGCTCTTTTAATCCATGTCTTCCACCATTTGTGTGATGACTGGGGGTTTTAGTATCTCTCCCCCTTCCAAACCTATTTTCTCTATGTTCAACTTCACTACGTCGATATCCACAACCAATTGTTCTGCCTTTTCCTACAGGGGCTCCAATTGATCTTGTCACACAATCTTCTGTGTCTCTGTCATTTTCTCCTCTACTTGTAGTGTCTTTATTTGAATGGCAGTATTGATGCTCTTGGGAAATGATAACCTCTTTTGTCATTTTTTTATCTGTGACATTCCTTCATGTACTATGTCTTCCTTCCTTTGTAGCTCATGCAAGCTCACATATTCTAAAAATTGTGTCCACAACTGGGCATTGTTCTCCAATAGTTATTTGATGTGTAGTGTAGCACACACGATGTTTTCTGCATAATTTGCCGTGTCTTGTTTGTGATGTACAATGACCTCGGGAGGAGTTGTAGGTACTTCATGCTCCTCCAATTCCTTGATTTGATCATTGTATTGTTCTAAGGTCTGCGTGATCTTTCTCATCTTCTCCTGGGAAGATACTTCCTCTGACTCTGCGTTGGACGAGATGGTGTGAAATATAGTGTTAATGCATTACTCCATATCCTGGACCTTTTTCTACACTGCCTATATTTATTTCCCTTCCTGGATGATTTCCTCCTGTAATGCGTTGTTTACTTCCCATGCTATTTGCAATTTTTTCACGTCAGTCCTAGCCCGGGACTAAATTTCCTATGCGACACTAATCTACATCTTGTAAAGCACCCTTTTTGGGATCTTGGGAAATTCCAAGTACAATGTTTTCATTTCCTTGAGGGGCCTCTACGCTTCCTCCTCGTCTATATACAAAATTTATGGTATTATTATGAAGTTTGTGCTCCTTTTCACTGTCAGTTGGAATCCTTCTTCGGTAGACCTTCCTTCCATGGTATGGGCTACTTGATCTCTCTATTTCTACTTCACCCTTAGCCTTAACTTCTCCAACACAATTTTGACCTTCTGTACTTGTTCAAAAATTGAAGCTCGGTGCTTCTCTGCATTCTCCCACACCTCCAACAGCCTATCCTCGGTTGTTTTCGCTACTAACTCCACATCATCTGTTGTTAGTGATGTATGAGAAGGTGGTTTGTGGGCCTTTTCCTTCTTTTTGGAGCCACTAGTTTGATCCCCTATCCTCTATCCTTGGGCCTCATATGGATTAGAAATTTTTGGAATTTGAGTATCTCTGTTGGTTTCCTGTTCTATTTATTCTTCTTCAGTAATCTCTTGTGTCCCTACTTCTATCGTGTGCACTTATTCCTCCGTGTTTGTTGGTTCCTAGTCTTTGCACAATGGATCCTACATGGAACCACCTTATGGTCTTGTTTGTGTCCTTGTTTTTTTCTTGGGTGGGTTTCTTCCCTCCACTGGGCCTTGCATGACCTTCATCTTCTTGTTCACCCCATTTGTTCTTGTCTATTGCGTGGGGACTGTTCTACCTAGGATATGAGTTTTTTTTCTTGGTACTCATTTCATGATCACAGGAACTTTCCATTCCTCATGCCACTCTTGGACCTCCATCTATATGTCCTGCATCATCACACAGTAATTAAATTGTAGCCACTCCTTGGTTACATCCCTCTTTTCCTACAAGCATAGGCTATGGCATGTTGCCCTGAAGTTGGAAATTTTTCCAAAATCTTAGACATTATGTGGTGAAATTCACCATGTATTTGATATTAGTTTCTGTATCTATGTCAAGTAGCATGAAAACATATCTGTGTTTTCCTTCTTCCTCTTCGGGT
>SNQJ01S0152107.1:0-22970 GCA_010110895.2 Picea sitchensis | reverse complement strand
TTTTTTTTCGCTTATTTTCCATTAAAAATTTAAAACAATTTTTACTCTTTTATTTTGTTATTTACATGTTAAATACAATATTTATCATGTTTATTTATTTATCGCACATTTATTAAACACATTGATGATCCATATAATTTTAGGTATATATATAGACAACATACCTAATTTTTATTTATCCCACATTCATTATACTAACATCAATTTATATCATCTGTGTTATATATACACAGTCTTGTTTTATCTTTTTATATTGTGTTATATCTTCGGCAGTATTTGTTTTAGGATTTGAAGAAAGCTAAAACATCGAGAAGACATCTAAGGAGAATCTAGCAAGAAAAACAGACACATCGAGTTCGACATCTAACGAGAATTTAGCATTTCAGAGGTTAGCTTTTTGTTAAATTCTTACAATTTACGAAAACATACTGTGTATAAGATTATCTTAAAATCACATAATTTTTTTTTATGAAAAAATTAAAAAACCTTAAATTTGTTTAGATGTTTTCTATTTTTTTCTAAAAAATACCCAACTTTTTAAAACATTTGAGATTTTTTTTCAGAAAATCTTAACAAAATCCTCAAGATGTTTTGAAAAAAAATGCAAAAAAAGTGAAATTTAGAAATATTTTTTAATTTTTTTTTAGCTTTTTTATTTAAATTTTATTAGTTTTGTGCCTGGGGCTTGGTCGTGGGGGTTGGGGCGATGTCAGGCATCAACCCCCCCGCCTCGTGGCTAAGGCACAGTCCCATGGGACCGTGCCTTAACCACAAGGGGGGCGCTGGGGAGATGCCCAACATTGCCCTAGCTTGGCCACAGGACTCTCCCCCCTGCGACCAAGTCACAACCACAACCCGCACAACTAAGCCCCAAAATTATATGGATTGATTTTGTTTTACATATGGCACAATTAAGCCCAATAATTATATGGATTGAATGTTTTTTACAAATGGGTTAAATTTGTTTTTTTCTTTTTTAAATTAGTTTTTATAATCAATGTTGTGTTTTTTAGTTTATTATAATGTGAAAGGCCTATTTTATTATTATTATCTTAATATAGGAAAATGGTAGGAAAAAGATTATCTATGAATATATCTGGATCACGACCTGCAATAATGGCATAAAAAAATGCAACTGGAACCTCCATCAATGTTAGGCAACAAAATGATAGCTTAATACGTGAGCTATCAAAGGCAATGAAGAATGTTAGAGAGTAGAAATCTGTGGAAGGTGAAAACAAACAAGAATATTGTTGGTTTGTTAAAGACAAGCAAGGAAACAATGGAGATCATATATATTTGTATTGTGCCGAATTAGAACATGTGCAAGGAAATTATCTGGCACTTGGCTTGTTACGATATATATGTTTGGTGCCAGCCACAAATATTGTTTATGCACTTTTCAAACAAGGGAGAACTTATATCAAGTTTAGATATTGTTTCAAATTGATCAATTATAACAAGAATGAATGTTTTTCAGAATTATGTGTATCCATCATTGATGACATTGAACAAGACAATGCAAGTTTTTTATTTCTATTTTTGTTTTGTTTATTATTTTTAGTATCATGGTAATGTTTTAATTTTATTTAACATGAAAATGTTATATTTTATTTTTACAGGATTTCGCTAAACGACTTTCACATATGTTAGTGGGGATTTACTCTACAAAGAATGATATCATGGATGTTGTTAGCACCACCATTTTTATTTTAGTTAGAGTTGGTTTTCGGTCGGGTTATGGCCCATGTGTCCAAACATGTGAAGTCAGGTACGTAACAGTGAAGGGGTCAAAGTCAGCAAGTGGCCGGTTGGCCCTTGGAAGCGGGAAGGGATGTTAGGGTCGAAACATGCGTAAATGGTATAGGTATGTTGTTCCCAAAGAGTTGGGTCCTATCAAAAGGTAGTCTCTATGTGCCCCAGGTCGAGTCAAGTAGTTAATGGAAGTCACATCGAAAACTACATAAACTATTATCATCTCATTATGAAGGCCAAGGGAATGAAAAATCATGACGTTCGTATCATGTATGCCCTGAATCCCTTATCGCATGTACCTTACACGCGGGGATGTGCCATGGAAAAACTGCAATTCGATTCGAAACATCCATTCGCCATGAATTCACTGTTCCTTGGCACGTTTCTTCCTTTCACCCGATTTGTTATAAATTCGAGAGGTTCTGCACCCATGTTATTCACGAAATCAAATTTAGACTCCGTTTGTAAGTTTTCTCATAGGCCCAGGTCGATCGAACTATCCATCTTGGGCATTCGTCGGATCCACTGTGCTCAATATAAATACTGGTTGCGCCATGGTGACCTCTCAAAGAAGAAAGAAGGGCATGTGAAGTGGAAGAATCACCAGACCCGAACCCCAAAGTGATTTGGATTCATTCTCACTCACAATAGGCATCCCTAAGGATAAAAGGGGGATTTTCCCTTTACTCGTGGGAACGACGACATCGCACCGCACGAAAAATGGAGTGGAAGGAATTGCGTAGGAAGGAAGGACATCAGAAGCCCCATCTCCCCAACAATAGATACATCAGAGAAGATGAAGGACAAATAAGAATAACAAAGCTGGGGAAACCCGAATCCCAGATGAACAACGCACACGATCGTTTGTTGAAAATTTACTTATGCGCATTGTCCGCCTAGAACCTTTGGAAGGTACAAGACGAGAAAGTGGGAGCAGGACGAGGAGGATAGATTCCATGAGTACAAATGATTAGGAAACATCTTAGCTGATGAAGCAAGAGAAGCTACCCATCGCCGAACTCTTCCAGGAAAATAGGGAGCTGAGACAACAACTAACGACAAAGACCATAGAAGAGTCAACAACACAAGGTCGCGAAGGTAATGCGACGTGGCTCAAAATACAACTTAGAGAGGCACATGATACAATCATACAGCTACGTGAAGCACATCGTCTATCAGAAGAAAGGTATGCAAAACACTCCAGAGAATGTGAAACGACCGAAGAGATAGCCCGCATTTCTCGCAAGTGAGTAAACAAAACAAGATTAGTTGAAGGTAATCCTGTACTCGAAAATAGAAAGAAAATATTGACAGTTTTGAAGGAGACATCACCCTAAGATTTTTTTTTCATTTCTGATAATGGCCATGATAGTCAACAACCACTTTTTGTGCACATTGTTTCCAGCAAATGAGCGCGCAACAGGAATCAAAGTCGTTACAGCAGAAAGCGAGGCTCTGTCAAACGCTTGTCCATTCAGACATTTGATCGAAGGAAAAAATTGACACATAACTCTCTCATGATGAGGCCTTATCGATAACTAGATCCCTATGGTGGATTACAAACAATCAGAATGTATCCAGACATATTGGCTGTCTATTTTTGGAAAAATGTCATGCGAAGAGTCTTTTAACGCAGAACAATCATTTTCCTAGTTTTTAGAGGTAATAGTTAGAAGAGTAGGGTAGCCCAAGTGACACCCTGTCCTATATATTTGATCTTTTCAATGTAAGCTAGGTTGGTTGTCAAAATTTAGTATAGACAATGTCTATTGAATGTAATTTGAGTTCATTTGAAGCTTAATGCAAAAGTCCTGTAGTTTGATGAAAATATTCTAATTGTTGTAGTTGGATGTATTGTTTTCCCTTCCTTGCATATGTACTTCCTATTTTCTTTATTCATGTATTTTTATGTCTAACTCAGAATTTTTTTTTGAACACGTGGATTTGTTGCGCATCGTCCCTTTTTCACACCATTTAGACAAAACATATTTCCTCTAAAAGTTAACTCCGAATTCATCCTCAGCGGTGCTCTGAGTTGATTTTTGTGTTTTCTCCCCGCCTCACTCAACTATTTTACACTGAAGACTCTTTCTCACTTAGCCTTTATCCTCTCAAGCTCAGTCACCRAGTAATTTGTTTCCATCATTTCCTCGAATCGAATCCATATCCCGAGGTCCTACTATCTTACGCTAATGAAACTAGAACTTATTATCTGATAATGTTAAGTCTAGCCACAAATTTAAATCCATATCCTGTKCTGAGACTATGTCTCCTGAGAGATCCTTCTCCAGATCCAAAAKTCTAGTTTCAGGTCTCAAAGTTGATTGAAAAAGTTACCCCTATCATCTTTTTATCAACCAAATAGATTTACAGAGTGCTAATATTGTGGCGATGTTGGCGGGGATGAAATTGAATAGATTTTCCCTGGGAGAACGACTAACGTTGTAGTTTGACCCTTGAGGGTAACAGAGGGACAAACATCTGTATCGGCTGAAACATTTACCCTGTCGACTCCAGTCAAAAAGACTAGTAGCTCCAAGTAATGCAGTTCAGGAAACCTAGCTCCAAAAACGATCTATACCAGAGCAAATCTTGACCCAAAGCCTACAAAGCCTGTGTACGACCCCAAGAAAATTCTGCGCAGGACCAGAGAGAAACTGCTAGACCCATTCTATTTCCTGGATAGAAGCCCGTTCTTACCTAAAGATGATGCACAAAGCATTGATGACCTAGAGTTTGACAAGTTATTCGAGCAAACCCTATTTAGGTCTAAGTCAGAAACCAGCTTGGATGAGATAGTTTTTGACTAGAAGATATTCCAAGCCCTGATATCCAATAATATCCTTTAGATCCTAAGCCCTCCTAGAGCCATGGCCGCCAGATTCGCCCCACTCATTCTGCCTACCCAACTTCATGATTTGCCCCAAAATTACAGCCAGAGGATTAAGCTCTACGATGCTAAAGGGAGTGTTTCAACCCATAAACATCTGGATTGGTTCAACAATTTTGTCTACCTAGAATAGGTAGACTATGTAGGCACAAAAATGAGGTTGTTCACACAGATTTTTGTGGGGGAGGTGAGGAAGTGGTTCAAATCCCTACGACCAACAAGTATTCAAGACTTCACCATGTTTGAAACATCTTTCATCAACAGATGGGGAGACAAGAAGAACCCTTTACAACTGTTGAGACAGTACAATAATATGAAGAAGGCACCAGAGGAGACGGTGCAAGAATTCTCAGCCCGTTTCATGAAGGTTTATAACTTGATTCCCACATAAATTTAGCCACCTCTTGGGGCTGTGCAGTTGCGATACATCGACTCCTTCGACAAAGATCACATTTCTATTGAGAGAAAGAAGTTCAACGTATATAGACGTGATAATGAGTAATGTGATTGAGGTCAAGATAAATATGATGGCATCTGAGAAGATCAAAAAAAGATTCAATAGAGGTGATAAGAAGCCCCAGGGAGATGTGCAACCATCAATGTCGAGATCCGCAGATGAAAAATTCGATTTAATGATGAGGACCATGAATAGATAATGGAGAAAATTTCTGTAGGAAACAAATCCACTGCCCGAGAACAACATGACCCCCAACCCTAAAATCAGAACCTCATAAGAGGTCAAGTTCCCCATATTAGATAGAGGGAACAAAGGGAGCAAAGAGATCAAGGCGACTAACCAACAAGGCCTCCATTCCAAAACAACTACGCGGATGAATACTTTGATCAGATGTTCGAAGTCCAAATGCATTGTTGCGATGACAAGAACCCGCGTGTGTTTTTGATGAAGAGGGAACATGAACAATACATGAGCATAGATGATGATTTTATGTTGGAAACAAATGATGCATGGATTGGAGAAACTGATGACGCGTTGTCCCGAGAGACGAAAGAGTTCAAAAAAGGTTATCAGAATGTCATCATGTAGTTTCAGAAAAGATATAGCCTCATGAGCAAGGAAGTGTCTACCGAGTCTCAGCAGACGAATCTCGTAAGGAAACATCTGGTGCACACCCCTTCCACAAGCCAAATGAGGCTAGATATCATGACCAAGGATGGGGTGGAGAAGGAAAAGTTGAAGGAAGAGGCCCTGAAGAAAACTCCGGAAGCAAGCCGAGAAGCGGGTGGAAATGAGGTAGAGAAAGTTTTCCCCCCTTTTAAATTTGAGTACGAAATGGCTAAAATCAATATCTCTGTCTCGTTCAATGAACTTATCAGAAAGGGTGAGTATCAGGAACATATTATTAAAACACTGAAAATGGGAGGGACCCCCGATACTTTGAATATCCAAGACGATCACCCTACTATTTTGTTTAGTCTGCACGTTGAGGAGACAAGTGATATTGAGGCCATACCTCCATTCTACATCAGCCTAAAGGTTCATGAAATGACCCTACATAATTCCATACTGGATTTCGATGCGTCGTATAACCTCATGCCAAAGGTGATCATGGATGAATTGGGTTTGGATATCACCAGGCCCTACAAGGATCTTTTCTCTTTTGATTTGAAGAAAGTCAAGTGCTTGGGTCTCATCAAGGACTTGGTCGTGTCATTGGCCCAAATCCCTTCAAAGAATATGGTTATGGAAGTGGTTTTGGTGGACATACCCCCTAATTTTGGCACGCTACTATCCAGATCGTGGGCTGCGAAGTTAAAGGGAATCTTTCAAATGGACATGTCATACGCCACCATTCCTATATTTGGCTAGGATAGATGGTTGTATAGAGAAGTTCTACTGAAATACATGGTAAGAAACAAAAAGAAGCCAAACAACCACCCCATATACTCCATCGACACTGAGGTTGGTTCTTCTATATTCTACAATGACTTGAGTTTTGAAGAGGAAGAGCCGACAACCATCGTGACAGCCGATGAGGAAATTGCACGAAAAGAAGAAGAGTGCACCGACCCAGAAGAACACATGGAAAACTAGATATGGAACATGAGTTTCGATGGCGATGTTAGCAATAAAGGAGAAGGTTTTGACATATGGGTAAGCCCCCCTAAAGTGGGCACAAAGCTGCACTCATACAAGCTCGCGTTCAAATGCACAAACAACATGGCCGAGTATGTGACACTAATTATGGGCCTGAAGGTGTTGAAATAATTAGGCACGAAGTGGATAGTAGTGCACAGAGACTTCGAACTGGTCATAAACTAGGTTAAAGGCATATATCAAACAAAGAACCCCATGCTGAGAGCATACAAAAACTTGGCGCTGGACCTCCTTGAGGAATTTTCAGAGTATGACATATCTGCTATCCCAAGGGAGAAAAATCAAATTGTCGATGTGTTGTCCACCTCGGCCTCAGTTTTTAAAATCCCCATCTTACCAAAAAAAAATACGAGATTGAAGTCAAACACAGGCCGACTATGCCTGATAATATAAAATATTGGCAGGTGTTTGAGGATGACAAGCAGGTAGAAATATTTCTTCAGATGARCGACGAGTTTGATAACATAAATATTGATGATTAATGCTGCTGCGATGAAGATGGGAGCGTGGATGCGCGCAKTAATGATGACCCTTTCTAGAACCAGATCACGGGAAGGGACATAATACAACTAAAAAATAACATCATTCCGAAGGGATTAGTGCCGTTGGAAAAGTTGTTTGATGAAAATGACGTGGCTAAAAATCCCAAGATCACTGYAAGAGAAGAYGACRTGGAAGACTGCAACATCGGGACCAAGAGAACTCRAAAATGATAAAATTATTGAAAATGCTTAGTCCAAAGGTCAAGCAAGACTACGTTAAGGTCATGAAGGATTTCCAYGAAGTTTTCGCATGGATCTATGATGATTTAAAGGTGTATGACACTAAAGTAATTCAACATGTCATCCCTCTCAAAGAAGACCAAAATCCATTCAAATAGAAGTTGCGATGGATAAATCCTCTGCTACTGCTACTGATCGAGAAGGAGGTAAAGAAACTGGTCAAAGTGAAGATTATTATTTCTTTAAGATTCTTGAAATGGGTAGCTAATTTGGTACCTATAAGAAATAAGAGAAGTGAGATAAGACCATGTGTGGACTTCCGAAACTTAAACAAAGTGTCCCTAAAGGACCACTACCCTCTCCCTAAAATGGACTATATCCATGTTGGGCAGTTTTTCGGGGTATAATCAGATCATGGTCCACCCAGACGATAGAGAAAAAATGACTTTCACAACTCCATGGGGAACGTTCATGTACGCCAAGATTCCCTTCGACATGATGAACGATGGAGCTACTTTCTAGAGGGAAATGGATATTGCGTTTGCCGATGAAAAGGACAAGTTCATTTTGATCTATCTGGATGACATCACGGTATAAGTTTTCCAAAAGTGCAGGAAGTTTAGTATATCACTAAATCCAAAGAAATCACATTTCAGGGTGGAAGAAGGGAATTGTTTGGGACATATTATCTCGAAGTAAGCCATTAAGATAGACCCCAACAGAGTTGAAGGAATCCTGAAAATCGACACTCCACGTAGTAAAAAAGAAGTGTAATACTTCCTAGGAAAAGTAATCTTCTTAAGGAGATTCATCCCGAACCTGGCAGAGATTATAAAGCATATCATCTGGATGCTCAGAAAGGGAAATGAGATCAAGTGGAACCCGAAATCCAAGAATTCGTTTGAATATATCAAGGTGGCATTGACTAAAGCTCCTGTGCTAACTAGTCCAGATTTCATGAATGATTTCATCCTGTTTTCATTTTCCTTATAGCATACAATCGCCAACGTGCTGTTGCAGAAAGGCGAGCAGAACTTCGAGAAGCCTATAGATTATTTCAGCAGGACGCTGCGAGATGCTCCACTAAGGTAGAACATTATGGAAAAACAAGTAAAAGCCTTGAAAGATTTCAAGACATACATATTGCACTACCGCGTTATTGCTTATGTGCCCAACAATTCAGTTAAGGATATCTTGACTCAGCCCGACCCCGAAGGGAGGAGAGAAAAATGGATAGCGGCCATGTTGGAATATGACCTGGAGATTAAGCCGATGAAACTAATTAAGGGTAAGGGCCTCGTGAAGCTAATGGAACAATCATACTGCGACACTGTGGGAATCAATTTTATTTTTGATCTGTCAGAGAGTCCTCACGAAGAAATGACGACGCAAGTGTCTCAGGAGTTTGTCGACTCGCCGTGGTATGATGACATCATATATGTGTTGAAGAAACTGTAGGCCCCTCTGGGCGTAAGTAAGACTAAGGGCATATTTATCAATCTTAAAGCGGTTAAGTTTTGCATTCTGGATAAATCACTCTACTGGAAAGATCTTGGGGGAATGTTACTGAGTTGTTTGCTGGAAAATGATGTGAAGCGAGCCATTGAAGAATTTCACAAGGGAGACTACAGAAGACACCATTATTGGAAAACCACCACACACAAAATCCTAAGAGTGGGTTACTATTGACCTACTATCTTCGCGGACGTCTACAAAGAATTGTCCAGTTGCCACGAATGTCAGATTTTCGACAGAAGAAGAAAGATGCAACCTTTGCCACTAAAGACGATCTCAGTCGAAGAACTGTTCATGCAGTGGGGTCTGGATTTTATAGGGGAAATAAATCTTCCATCCTCAACGCAACACAAATGGATACTCACGGCCAATGACTACTTCACAAAGTGGATAGAAGCGATCCCCACAAAGCAAGCTACTGACACAGTCATTATCCAATTTCTGGAGACAAACATCTTATTGAGATTCGGATGCCCCATCAATATCATAACAGACAACACGACCGCATTCAAGTCCAAGAAGATGGAGAATTTTTTTCAAGACTACAACATAACCCTAGGGAATTCTACAACGTACTACCCACAAGGAAACGAGTTAGTAGAATCATCAAATAATATCCTGATCAGGATCATCAAATAATATCCTGATCAGGATCATCAAAAGACTCCTGCAAGACAATAAGAAAGCTTGACATAAAAATATTATCTATGCACCATGGGTAGATCAGGTTACCACCAAGAAGTCCATCTCAACATCACCTTTTCAGATCATATATGATGCATAAACAATTTTCCCTACCACATTGGGGTTTCTTGTCAAAATGTTGCTGCAAGAGTAGGAGGCCAAGCCAAATGACGTGCAGAGAAGAATAAATCAGTTGGTTCTCACACAAAAGATGAGGGAACATGTGTACAATTGATCACAACTCCACCAGGAAAGGATGAAGAAATATTTTGACAAGTGTTCTAAGGCAGAGGAATTTTGGTTGGGTGATCTGGTGTTGATATGGGACGTGAGCAATGAGGACAAAGGAAACCACGAAAAATTTGATAATCTATGGACGGGTCCATTCAAAATCGGTGCACATCGTGGAAATAATGCTTATTTTCTAAAAGAATTAAATGGTAAGTGCCTTGGTTGGGGGACTGTAAATGACAAGTTCCTCAAACATTATCTGATAAAATAAATTCTATTTAAATCATATGTCATTGTAAATAGTCATTTTTTTTTGTGTCGAGTCATTAGGTCAGCAGAAAATTGAAGCCTGAAGTGAAGGCCCTGAGTTTTATGTTGAGTCTTTTAGATGTTGCGTCGATAGGTTTAGGTTGCATATTTTTTTTCATATTGCAGTGTCAAAGAGTCGAAATAAGGCCCAATGGTCAGGCACCTAGTCTACTATTCTTTTCTACCTCGCAGGGAGGATAACATCCCCATTGGAGCCTTCTGTTAGTGTTGCCATTTTTCTTTCAGTTAGAGTCGGTTTTTGGTTGGGTTATGGCCCATGTGTCCAAACATGTGAAGTCATGTACGCAACAGTGAATGGTTCGAAGTCAACAAGTGGTCGGTTGTCCCTTGGAAGCAGGAAGGGATGTTAGGGACGAAACACGTGTAAATGGTACAGGTATGTTGTTCCCAAAAAGTCAGGTCCTGTCAAAAGGTAGTCTCTACATGCCCTAGGTCAAGTCAAGTAGTTAATGGAAGTCACATCGACAAGTGAAGAAAATATTATTAAATCATTATGAATGTTGAGGGAATGAAAAATCACGACGTTTGTATCATGTATGCCCTGCAACCCTTATCACCTGTACTTTACATGCGGGGATGTGCCATGACAAAACTGCAATTCGATTCGAAACATCCAGTCGCCATGAATTCACTGTTCCTTGGCATGTTTCCTCCTTCCGCCTGATTTTTTATAAATCCCAGAGGTTATGCACCCATTTTATTTGCGAAATCAAATTCAGGCTCTGTCTATAAGTTTTCTCGTAGGCCTAGGTTGATCGAACTCTCCATCTTGGGAATTCGTCGGATCCATTGCGCGCAAGATAAATAATGGTCATGCCATGGAGACCTATCAAAGTAGAAATAAGGGTGTGTAAAGTGGAAGAATCACTAGACCTGAACCCCAAAGTGATTGGGATTCATTCTCACTCACAACAGGTATCCCCAAGTATAAAAGGGGGATTTTCCATTTACCCGCGGGAACGACGACATCACACTGCGTGGAACCTGGAGTGGAAGGAATTCCACAGGAAGGAAGGAAAACAAAAGCCCCATCTTCCCAACAACATATACCTCAGAGAAGGGGTAGGCCAAGGAAGAATAAGGAATCTGGGGAAACCCGAATCCCAGACGAACCGCATGCACGATCGTTTGCTGAAAATTTACTTATGCACACTATCCGCCTAGAACCTTTGGAAGGTACAAGCTGAGAAAGTGGGAGAATGACGAGGAGGATAGATTCCATGGGTACAAATGATAAGGAAATATATCAGCAACTGAAGCATGTGAAGCTAGCCATTGCCAAACTGTGCTAGGAAAAAAGGGAGCTGAGACAATAGCTAGCGACAAATACCATGGAAGTGTCAACAACACAAGATCGTGAAGGGAACCTAACGTGGCTCAAAAGATAGCTCAGAGAGGCACATGATACAATCGTACATCTGTGTGAAGCACATTGGTTGTCGGAAGAAAGGTACTCAAAACACTCCAGAGAATGTGAAACGACCGAAGAGATAGCCCGCACAGTTCTCGCTAGCGAGCAGAAAAAACAATGTTAGCTGAAGTTCATCCTGTACTCACAAATAGAAAGAAAATATTGACAGTTTTGAAGGAGACATCACCCTAAGACAATTTTTTCATTTATGATAATGACCATGACAGTCACCAACCACTTTTCGCGCACATTTTTTCCAGCAAATGAGCGCACAATAGGAATCAAAGCTGTTATAGCAGAAAGTGGGGCTCTGACAAACACTTGTCCATTTAGAAATTTGATTGAAGGAAAACATTGACACATCACTCTCTCATGACGAGGCCTGACTAATAACCAGATCCCCGTGGCAGATTACAAACATTTAGAATGTAGCCATACGTATTGGTTGTCTATTTTTGGAAAAACGTCATGCGAAGAGTCTTTTAACACAGAACAATCAATTTCCTAGTTTTTAGAGGTAGTAGTTAGAAGAGTAGGGTAGCCCAAGCGGTTCCATGGCCTATATATTTTATCTTTTCAATGTAATCCAGGTTGGTTGGCAAAATTTAGTATGTATGTTGTAGTTGGATGTATTGTTTTCCCTTCCTTGCAAGTGTACTTCCTGTTTTCTTTATTCATAAATTTTTATGTCTAACTCAGAATGAAATTTCAAACTTGTGGATTCGCTGCGCAGCGCCCCTTGTTCACGCAATTCAGACAAAACATATTTACTCTAAAAGTTAACTCCAAACTCATCCTCAACGATGCTCTGAGTTTCTTTCTGTGTTTTCTCCCTGCCTCACTCAACGATTTTACACTGAAGAGTGTTTCTCGCTTAACCTTTATCCTCTCAAGCTCAATCATTGAGTCATTTGTTTCCATCATTTCCTCGAATTGAATCCATAGCTTGAGGTCCTACTATATTATGCCAATGAAACCATAACTTATTATCTGATAGTGTTAAGTCTAGCCACAATTTTAAAGCCATATCCCCCGTTGAGACCGTGTCTCCTGAGAAAGCCCTCTCCAGTTCCGAAAGGCTAGTTTTGGGTCTCAAATTCGGTTGAAAAAGTTACCCCTATCATCTGTTTATCAATTGAACATATTTACAGAGTGCTAATAGATGTCATCAATGCTTTTCATATTGAAAAGACACAAGAAGGAAGCAAAAATAAACATAAAGTAATGGAGGTTGAACCTGCAAGAGTAGGAAAAGAAGAACATGAAAGAAGAAAGACAAATCCTCATTCTAGAAATCCTAAAAGGGTTACATTTGAAAATGAGGAAACTCCAAATGAAGATCTCGTTGAGATTGGTCCCAATGAGGTTATCGCTCCTTCTTGCAAAAAGAACAAACAAGATAAACAAAAAAGAGCGATGGTTGATTATGAGTCTATTCCTATTGATTATGAAGAAATCATTGATTTATATGAAACACATTTAAATCATATGAGGAAGAAAACAAATGTTGATAATGTTCAAGAGCCATCATTAGCTTAGAGTATTATAGTGAAAGTTCTAAAGGTAGCAGAGAAATAATAACACCAGGTGCTTATCTAGAGGATGGTATTATGAAAACAACACAAAATGACATTCTAAATAGAATGAGGATGACAAACTTAGTTGATGATGGCCACACATTTCAGTTGAATATGAAACAACTTTATAAACCCACAGAAGGGTAGGAAAAATATCAAATTAGAAAACCACATCACTTGCATATTCCAAATTTGAAAACATTGATTAGATACAATCCATATGTACATGTGGCTGACTACCTAGTTCTTGTTGACCCAATGGAAGTTCCTACGAGGGAATAATTTGATAGATCAAAATGTTTTGACTACAAATATTATGTGATTGGAGAAAATCATTCTGCAGAGGCTAGAAGAGAATTGATGCAAGAATATCCCAATAATCCTCTTTTTGAGACAGTCAAATGCATAATTTATGCCGGTTTAATAGATTCAGAAGCAAAGTTACTGGTATGGGATCATAACATAGACAATGAGTACATAATTTCTATGACCTTCATTCAAAGGGTGAGATTTATCCACAATGAATTTTTTGAAATATACCACGGGGAAAGATCAAATGTTGATGTTAAGTTTCGGAAGCAATGTTGTATGGAAATAGGATTCCCACTTGATGATGAAAATACAAAATAAAAATATCACAATGGAGGTGATATATTTAGAGTCGTGGATAACTATTTTCAACTGGGATTTAGAACTGGACAGGTATGGGATTTGATAGATGAGATCTTCACCCTATGGGAAAATGTTAGTATAAAAAATCAGAGAGTTAAGAAGGCTAAACCATTGATATATGACACAATTAAGACTGGTCCTGACATATGAAATATTCTTTATGATATGACTATAACACCTTGGAGATCAATACAAGGAGTGCAGATGATAAAATTATCATAACTATATTATCACGTGTTAGGTCGGGAGAATTGTCAATGGAAGAAATGTGTGATGAATTTAAAAACTAATTATGTTGAGTTATTTTTATTTATGTTAGGACAAGAAGATTATTTTTTTCATTTTAATATCAATTTAACATTATTTTTGTTTTATTTAGTCACAAGGTGTATATGAAAATACAAGAGGAAATGGTCAAGAAGTTGAATGAAGAAAGATGGGATGATGTTAAACTCATCTATCTAGATTCAAGCTCTTCAACAATATTGAAACAATTTTTTGTTGCATTCAAAAAGGTATGTTGATTTATTACATTCGTATTATTCGTTTGTAAGTTAATTTATTTATATTTTAATAGTTATAGATATATAACTATATGTTTGTTTGTTTCATTAAATATGCAAAAGAAGAATGCAAATGGAGTACCTGAAACTTTCAAAAGTTTTATTCAAAAAGGCAAGTTTGAAAGAGAAACAAGGAGACGTGTTCAAAATGTTCAACTTGATGACACCCTTGATCACTACATTTGGAATGGGCTTGACACTGTTCAATATAAAGTGATATTAGGTGATTGTGAAAAAATTTCAAGTGTTGTTCCTAAAAAAAATACTCCCTAGTTATTGCGGATATCCGTCATGGTTATAATATCCCAAACATTGAATATGATACTGAGCCTTATACTTACCAATATTTCAATAAAGTGGTTATGGGATTTACATAAGTTACAACATCACAATTTTGGATATTTCTAGTATTTCATTCAGACACACAACAAGGATTAGTACAATCAAGATTCAAGGGGAAAGAAAAGACAAGCATGCAATTTATTTGGTAAGATATTGAAAGTGTATGTTTAGCAATTAAGATTATAAAACAATTTTATTAATTCACAAGTTAATTGAATTTTCACTTATTTATGTTACATGCACAAGCCAAATATTCAGAGCTCCAAGAAAGAATCATTTAAATGTGATTTTGAGAATATGCATCTTGCAACTTGGACAAAAGATGATTCTTATAATTCTATTCTTGCCAATGCAAATGATGGAGAGACTCCTAGTAGTATATTGGTATACAATGCTGTGGTTAGAAAGATAACATATGAGGAACAATATTTGAAAGGAGAGATGGTTAACATTTATCAAAAACCACAAGCATTAATTAATTATCTTATAGATAAATGTTCAAATGAAGGAGATTGGGTTTTGGATTTGTTCTCGGGTTCATGTAAGAATTATGATCTAATATTTATGAAATCATACTTCAATCTTAGATTATTTTTAATTTATGTCTTTTTATAGTATCTAACTTCATTATTTATTTTGTATTTGGTGATTAGGTACAACATTAGAGTGTTACCTACAAAAAGGAAAAACTTGCATAGCCATTGAAAGTGAGCCCAATGCAATGCAGTTTATTCAACAAAGAATTAATACTATTCCATCTCTTCCAGATGAAATGCAAAGTTGGCTTGAGGAAAGGAGATTTTTAGTGAATCAAGGTGGAAAAATTGTCAAAGGAACCTCAAGTACCAGTGGGAGGAATGATTAGAGGGATCACTTTGGAGAACTTGCGGATATCAAGAACCAATGGAAGAACAAAATGACACAAAATGGAGAAGCACAAAATGGCGTCAAAGAAGATGATAATGTGTTTTTTGAGAGTGATGAATTTAGGATATATGATATTGTTGATTAGTTTAAGATGCCCTTGAAAATGATGCTCAATTTGCAATTTTTTGATGAGTTATAGCTGTAATGATTTGACTTTCATATTTAAGAAAATAAGAATAAAGATATATCTATTTTGTTTGTGATAGATCTTTTTATTGTTTTTTTCATTTTATTTGTATGTGAATCACTATCCATTGGAAATTTTGATTAAATGTTATTTTTTACTTCAAATGTATACAAATATGAAAGAAAATGATAATTGTTTATAAAATTTAGACTTTTTTATTCAATTATGTCCATAAAATGCTTTATTTGACATGCTATTTTAAGGAGCATGTATCAAAATGTATAGGTTTTTTATGATATATGGCTATAAATGTGTATTTTTTATAAATATTCAAAGAAATAGTGTTATTTAACTACAATTTTTTCGATTTATTGAAGTAAAAGGTAAACAATGTGTTAAAAAATAATGTTTTCACTATATTTTAAAAGTATGGAACAATAAATTAGTCAAGGAGACAAAATTCTGAAAAATCGTAACTTCAAAAGGTAAATGGTAAAAACATTTTTTTAAGATTGAAAGCATGAAAAAAAGACTAAAACGGAGTTGAATAATATATATATATATATATATATATATATATATATATATATATATATATATATATATATATAATTGAAAAATAGACGAGAAAATGAGCATTTAAAAATAATCATGGAAACATTGTGGATAAAAAAATTAAAATATAGAAAATCACTAAAAGCAGGAGAGGGTGCTACAGTTGCTTCTATTTTAAAAGCAGGGGAGGTAAAAAATGGACCCCCAAAAATGAGAACTTCACAGTTTTTGTTAAGTTAGTAACTATGTTATAGATGGATGATGAAGAAATATCAATAAGGATCTTAGTATCTCTTGTTGTAAATAACAATCCGAGGAACTCACACTCTCCAAACTAGGTCTAATATGTACATATAAACAACCTATTCATTGTTGCTTATGGTGGGTCAAACCTATCTTAGGTTTTCCTATCATATGTGCTAGTAAAGTGCATGATTAGGTGTCATTCATGATATGGGATATGTTTATATCAATGTTTATCCTAGAGTTGGGGACTTCATTTGGGGAAACAAGACATAATTGACTCGGGGGTGAGTCAACAAGTGTAGTCCAAGATTTTTGGTCCCTTCATTTTGATGGAGAACATGTTGGTACATACAAAGAAATTTGAGTTGTGTCACACATAATAAAGACTGTAAATTCAATAAAGAGTATCATAAATGGTTTTAGCCATGAACAAGGATATTAGGCATGAATTTAGGTGGCTAAAGTAGAGTGGTTTCATTGGCTGACCAACTATTAGATAAATGGAGTCATTTATTTTCGTCAGGGTATATTTCATCCTCAGATGTTGCATCATTGATCATGGAATACTTAGAATTTTATGGGAGATCCATCATGAAATAATTAGAATATGCTCAATCTTGCGATGTCTATCAAGGAACTAGGAAACCATCTTGTAGGGATGAAATGTTGTTACATCTGGTAGTTGTGATACAACCATTAGAAAAATGGGTAGTAACATTAACAAACCTAGGAGCTCAATTTAGATAACAACAGTGACATAGATGCATGATGAATAAATCTCAATAAGGATCTTAGTCTCTCCTATTGGAAATAACAATCCGAGGAACTTACACTCTCCAAACTAGGTCTAATATGTATGTATAAACAACTCGTTCACTGTTTCTTATGGTGAGTCAAACCTATCTTCAGTTTACCTATCATATGTGTTTGTAAAGTGCATGATTAGGTGTCATTTCATGGGCTAAGATATGTTTATCTCAATGTTTATGCTAGAGTTGGGCACTTAATTTGAGGAAACAAGACAAAATTGAATTAAGGGTGAGTCAACAAAATTATTGGTCCAAAGCTTGTTGGTCCCTTCATTTGATGGAGGGACATGTTGGTACAAAACTCAACATGCACAAAGAAATTTGAGTTCTAGCGTCACACATAATAAAGACCATAAATTCAATAAAGAGTATCATAGATGGTTGTGGCCATGAACAAGGATATAAGGAATGAATTTAGGTGGCTAAATAAGAATTGGTGTAAGATTATTTAAACAAACTTGTGCAGGATCTTACAAAAGTCCGTTATGCTACTCATTTTTCGATTTTATGCCCCAGACAAATTGGCCCACATGTCCACGAATGGCTTGAGGAGTCGAGTTGAAAATGTGATAAAACTCAAAACATGAATCTAATGCACAAGTAAATCCCGATTGCATTGGATTGAGCTTATACAGTTCGACTAATTGGGGCTATGTTATCATTCAGCCAACGAGAAAATCGGCTGTTGGGGAGTATCTCCATCACTAGGGTTTTTGAATTGATGAGGGCATAGTGCAATTTTTGAAGAGGAGGTCGATTTTTCAAGAACACTTAAGTGATCATTTTTTCTAGTGTAGTCCCTTGGGCCTTGGCCAAGCAGACTTCTAGGATGTTACAAAACTCATTTATGCTACTCATTTTGGATTTTATGCCCTCGGACCAAATTGGCCATATATCCTTGAATGACTTGAGGAGGCCAGTTGCAAATCACCATAAAAC
Source organism: Picea sitchensis (assembly GCA_010110895.2). Classification (NCBI taxonomy): domain Eukaryota; kingdom Viridiplantae; phylum Streptophyta; class Pinopsida; order Pinales; family Pinaceae; genus Picea; species Picea sitchensis. The sequence continues at coordinate 4,559 of SNQJ01S0152107.1, read as the reverse complement.
TCAAAATGCGAGACTTGGATACATGGTAATGGAGTTGCATTGGATCCAAAACACCAGGTTCCAACTAGTGGGGCCCCTACACTATCGATACGAAAAACCATTTTGTTGAATTATCTCCAACACGAAGGGTTTGGTCAATGAGAACATAATGCAAGTTCTAAAGAGGTCATTTTTCATGAACATTGTGTTGGGTCTTTTTAGCTAGTGTAGTCACATGGTCCTTGTTCAAAAAAACTTGCAGCAGTTGAAGAAACTTTGTTGTGTTTCTCGGTTTGGATTTTATGCCCAGGAATAGGAAATTGACCACATATCCACAGATGATAGTTGAGGCGAGTTGCAACTTTCTATAAAACTCAAACCGTGACTTCGGATGCAGTATAGAATTGAATTAGATCTGAAACATAGTGTTTTAACTAGTGGGGCCCCTTCACTATCATTTACCGACCGAAAAACCATTTTTGGAGTATCTACAACACTAGGGTTTTTTTTCAATGAGGCATAATGCAATTTTGAAGAAGTGATTTTCAAAGAACAACTGTGTCAAGAATTTTTTGTATTGTGTATTCGCCAAGCCAATAAATATTAACTAAGTTACAATAGGACAAATAAAACAACCCTTAAAAAAAGTAAACATTAAATGAAAGTGAAAATGACCGCGGTATGCCTTGCCCTGTCTTGCATTGTATGGTATGTTATGGTATACATTTCATTATGTAATTGTATGGTATGCATTGTGGTATGGTATGGTATGGATTGGTATGATATGGTATGCGTGGAAGTGGTTTGAAAATGGTTTGAAAATGAAATGGTTTGCAAAGGCAATGTCAATGGTACACATTGGAAAATTTATGCATTTGCAATGGTATGCATGCCTTTCCATTGTATGATATGCACTGGAAATGGTACATGCGTGGAAATGGTACACATTTCCTTGCCATTGTATGGTATTCATTGGAAGTAATGGTATGGCATGGTATGGTATGCATTGTATGGTATGGTATGCATTACTTGCCTTGCCATTGTATGAGTATGGTATGGTATGCATTTCCTAGCCATTGTATACCATACCATGGTATGGTATGGTATGGTATAGCATACTATACCATTGTCTTGTTCCATACCATACCATACCATACCGTTGAAGTAGCATTGGGTATTTCTCATGAGGTAATAGGTCCAAGAATCATTGTATGGGTATTTCTCCATGAGGTAATGAGTCCAAGAATCATTGTATGTATCACTCCGATATTTGAAGCACTTGAAAATGTTGTATTGAATCCTTTATCATTTAATAAAGTTTTCTTGAAGTTTATGCTCATTGCCTTGTTTAAATTTGGGAGGGTGACATGGTTCCCTAGTAAATTGGTTTCCCTTCATGATGGGTTTTTACTGGGTATATACTTGAAGATTCATCGTTTGTTCCCTCCATACTTACCACTTTCCATCATCATCCCTTCCACCTCCACATCTTTTGGGAATTGGGATAGGTTACACTAGGAAGGGTTGTACCTTACCTCATGGGAAGAAGGGGATGAAGGCCAAGAGGGTAAAATTAGATGGCAAGAGTTAAAATTTGATTTTGAAACCTTCGAGATGCTTCGCCCAGGGATCCCCAAGAAACTAGTGAAAATCTTCTCAATAAGAAAAGGGGACTCACGAAATAACATGAACACTCAAGGTATTAGTTGATGGATATGAGGTCTCATCATGAGCTGACCTATCATGACCATGAACATGTAGCGGTATGAAATTACCACCTATCTGGTCCCCAAGCCATGGTATTGGCTCTTGGTTTCATAACTAAGAGAAAGGGGGTCTCATCACGAGCCAACCTTCTCATTTCCATGAAATGTTTTGTGGATGACACTGCCACCTCTGGTCACCAAGCCAAGACAATGGCCCTCAACTATTCCCTTGTAGCACAAGAGAAAATATCAAAAGAAAGAAAACTAAGAATAAATGACAATGAATGGGATAGGAAACAATTTCATTCATGACAAGGTGCAACTCACCCTCCACAAAGGCACCCACAGGTAAGACTCTATATTTCCCTATTATCACATGCACCCCATGACCAAATGTATTCCCCATTGCACTTCATATACTTACATGAATTTGATTAGGCTCCACCTGGGAAACACCCTAGACTTAAGGGATATTAACCCAATAGGACACCTAAAATTTTCAAATTGCATAACCTCTTTGAGCATGTGTTTGGGGTTAGGGGGGTTTGATGCACATGTTCAGGTGATTTAATTATTAGATGTGATTTACATACTATAATCCTTGTGACTTATGGACCCCTCGAGGGCGTACTTATTTTCTCTGTAGGATTTTAATTGATGAACAAATATGCATGAGGGGATGACTGGTTCAGAACTTCATGAGGGCTCAAATCCCACCAATGGATGTTGAGACCCCAGGTCAGGGGGCATGTTATATATTTTTTATTTGCATTAGGAAGAAGAGGGTCATTTCCTTTGGAGGCACTTTGGTAGACCTATATCTAGTGTTTCATGCTCCTCCCACTTGGGTGTTATCCCTTGAAAGCTCTAGACGTCACCCATGATCTATAGTTTTTCATTTTGGAGGCATTTAGGAGGATAATGGCATGTGTGGGCATGGTTTGAGGCCTTTGAAGGACCAACGTTTCATCCACCTTGCTCAAAGTTCCACATATGGGGCTCAACATCACCTTAGAGGGGCATGACATCACCCTTGGAGGAGATTTTAAATGCAAATTTACTTAATTATGCCAAAATTTAATTTTTGTAACAAATTGGCGAAGTCACCCCTATTTTCTGACCTCAAGTAATTAAAGGTCAAGTTTTCATATAAATAAACAAAAAATGACATTCATTTTTCATCATCACTAATCACACACAAGTGGTGGACTAGAATTTTCTCTCTCTTTTAGGGCTATTGGCTGAAATAACTAGTTCACATCTCTTGAGGAAGCTTTATGGTGGTGTGTCTTGGAATTTTTCATGGTGGAATGGTCTTCAACTAGGGTTTGACTTGATTATTCTTGGTGAAGTAAGTATAAAATATGAATTTTATTCATGTAATGAATGTTTGTGGTAAATGTTTCTTGATTCATGTTAAATATCATGAAATTGCTTGTTTAAACCCTAGGGGAGAAACATAAGTGCTTGTTTCTCCCTACAACTTTCTCTACCATCTTGAATTGCCAAGTATACATTGTTTTGGAAGTGACTACTAGAGCCATAAAGTGCTATCTCTCTAGTAACTTCACCCCAATTACTAATTATATTTTTTTAAAGCTTAAGGAAGGAAGGTGCACTAGGTCCTAGAAGTGCCTATTCTCTAGCAAAACCTCTATTTATATTTAGATGCTTGAGGCCTTGAAGTGCCAACACCTCTTGCATCTACCTCTTCCCTTGGAAAAGTATTATCATTGCTTAACTTCCCAAGTAATATCACTACTGTTATTGAATCCATAACCCTCTAAAGGAACTTATTTCTATGCTCTTGTGGATGAATGAGATCAAAACAACTCTCAAACATTTTTCTCAAGCCCTTACTAACCCTTCACTAACATTAAGCTAGTCTAGTGAAACTAACCCTACCTTGCTGCTATTATAAATTCTGTTACAACCACCTTTTAGCAGCCCACCTAAGCTTACAAGATAATTAAATCAACCCAAAAATTTGCATGAAGAAAAGTACTATCAACCAAAGATAAAGTGTACAATTAATTTCCCTCTCAAAGTGATTTTCTGAAGGTTTATTACTGCTGTCGTTACTGTTGTTTTTCTATTGTTACAATCATCTTAGGCAACTTGTTGAAGTTCATTTGTTGGTTGATACATCTCTAATAACTTGCATGTGACAAAATACTATCATTGAAGCTTTAAATACCTTTTTATATTGTCTATACAAGTGCATTTTATGAGATACATTGCAACTATTACGATTCACTTATTGCTGCTATCTACTTACCATTTGCTGCTGCCAACATTTAATTTATGCATTTGATGTATTGTTGAAGCATTAATATCAATTGTTGTTTATAAACTACCATAACATTTGTTGTTGTCTTGGTAAAGGGTAGGTACATTCCTTTAATCCCTTGCTTCACCATTCAAGACAAAAACCTGATTTGAGTGACCTAGAGAGAGAGGGGTAGTTTGCCTTGTCCTTTTCCCTTCCTCAAACCCCCTAGGTCTTGGGACGTCTCCCTTGGAGTGGGTTTTTCCTATTCCTAAACAGAAAGAGGTACCCTATTGAGGTGACAATGACATGACTACCCCCATGTTACGCTAATCTCTTCCCACTTTCCTTAGGCTTTGACCAAGAATAGATTGTGCGATAACAATATGCAAAGGAAATTAAAACTTTTTGCATTGACAATGGTATGCATTGCCTTTCCATTGTATGGTATGCATTGGTATAGTATGGTATGGCATACCATACCGTTTCCTTGTATGGTATGGTATGTCATTCGTGTTATGCATGGTATGGTATGCATTGCCTTGACATTGTATGGTATGCATTGGAAATGGTATCGTGTGGTATGGTATGCATTGGCAATGGTA
>SNQJ01S0152105.1:0-14513 GCA_010110895.2 Picea sitchensis | reverse complement strand
TCATCTAATCTAATCTCAACCGTTAGATTAGAAAACCCCTCACCTTCCCTCGTGAGGTCGATTAGGGCAAGAGGGTGCACCCATTCTTGGGTAGTTCATTCATTTCTTGTTGAGAGAGCAAGCGAGAGCTGGGAGAGGTCGAGCTTGAGAAGAGAGACAACATTTGTTGAAGGAGATAACGCATCCCAAGGCAAAGAGCAGCATGGATTTTGAGGCAGCAGGCAACAAGGAAGAACAAGTCGTACCATACAGATTTTTGAAGGTCGTACAACAATAAATGTGCACATAAATCGATGTGGACAGTAGCTATGTTTTATGAGAGTATTGGCATGCTTTTCAAGGCTGTCGTACAACATTTAATTGGCACAGAAATCGAGGAAGGAGATGGGCACAATTTTCTGGGTGAGAAAGTCCGTACAGACCTACACAGAAATCGAGGTTCATACCAAAGAAAATTTTGGGCATGTTTTTCAAGGTGATGACATGTTTTTCAAGGCATTTTTCCTACTGGGTTTTCTGTACAGTCTTAGCAGAGTTTTGGCACAACTTTTGAGACAGTCCGTATAACATTAATTGTTGGGACAGTCGTACAGTTGTACGGATTTCTGTGACAGAAATCAAGGAGCATTTTCCAGGACCGTTTAGAAGGATTTTTTGTGAAAGGAAGTCCAGATAAGTTTGTGTAAATTTCTGAAGATGAATATGCTGTAAAATAAATTTCTCAGAAGCTCAATAATAATAAAAATCCCTCTCTCACTGGTTTTCCCCTTGTGGATTTTTCCAGGGTCGAAGTTAGACCGAAAATTCTTGTGTCTATAAATTTTCTGAGTTTTGCATACTACTGATGTTTTATTTCTGCGTTGAAAACGATGTTTAGAATCCTCATGTTTCAGTTCTGAAGTTTATTTTCTGTTAAGTTTTTATACGCTGAAACTGTGTTGAAACTAGGTTTGGGCATTTAACTTTGGCTAAAAAATCAGCGAGACTGAAACTGGGTTGGGGTCTGAAATTTTAACAGGAAAGGGTTGATAATTTGTCTAAATGAAGTCCACAACCATCACTTCCCTTGGGGCTTGCTCGATTCCTTCCATGATGCATGTTGGGTTGCAACCACAGCCTGAACAGATGATTTTCTCTTAATCAAACCTACCTACAATAATAGCTTGGTTTGAGGGTTCGATCCTCTAATGATGATGATTTTCCATTACTTCAGACATTTGCAACAATCTGTTAATGAGGCAGTCCCTCTCGGATCAATGTAAGGTTACAACTTCACTAGGTCAGGTCATTTTTTCTTACTCAAAATTTCATTTGTTACCACATCAAGTAGTTGGATCGAGGATGAGACAAGTAATAGTGGTGGGGTCATATTGGCACCCAAAGTTTTGGGTTAATCTCTCTCTCACACACAAACGTAATTTTGTGAGCTCATCCCAATTTTTGTGTGCACTAAGAAGGCTACGTGGACTGCAAGCAGATGCCATAAGTGTGTGAATCAGTTTGTAAGTACATCAAGTGGAGTAGAACTAAAAGAGACAGATCTCCTGAGAAGAAAAAACTATAAAAGGAAGCAATGATATCAAAAATAGAGTTAGATGGTTAGAGAGTAAGACACTCACCTAGAAGATCCATTGAGTTGCATGTTGTGTGTCAAGCTCTCTCTAAGCCTTTGTAATGTTGTAGTGCTTCTGAATATAAGTCTGATTATGTCATATGTATGAGGTTTATAAGGATGCACATGGAGCAATGTGTTGTAATTCTGGAGAATTTTCTAAAGAAGGCATGAGACTTTGTTGCTACTGGATATGTTTTTCTTAATGTATTTATGTGTTCAATAGAATGGAAGTAATAATAAAGTTGCAACAATTTTGATCTATTATGTGTCACTTATGTGTTATCTGGATATCTGTGTGTATAATTTTACATATTAATAGAGTAAGTTGATGTTAATGGAATGCATGAATGCCACCTTGAATGGATCCTTGTGTAGTTATCCCTTCATCCCTATCACAAGACCGAATAGTCTTTGTGATCCTCACTATGTCTCAGGTGAGACCTTCTTCGGCCTTGACTAAATATTGATATGTCAATGCTTTGGGGTTTTTTTGGTTAACTCTAGATGAACCTTGGGTATAAACTCCTTGGCATTAGGAAGTACGCATGCAAGCATGAAACAACACCAACAAAATTTCAGTAGCAATACCTTCCTCTTGTGTTCTCTATTTAAGATGCAACACCATGACCTTTATTTATAAGTGAGTAGTGAAATCCCACTTTGAACATAGTTTCCATGTGAACTCTCTTAATGTATTAATGAGAATCCACAAGTTTAGTGAACATCATGGAAGACTAGGTCAATGTTATTAATGAGTACTAGGGTTTGACAAGGTCCACGCACACCCATTATGCCAACTAAACAAGCATGAGATTTATGAGTTGTCAATGAGTCATTTTGTTGCATTTAATAAGGGTCTCATAGTAATTGAGGATTTCATATACCATGCACGTATAAATGGAAGAAAACATGCACACCTCAAAAAAATGGTCAATTAATAGTTTTACTTAGCTAAGTGGGGTACCATAAGGTCATACGATGATGAAACAGGGTGCATAATGTGGATTATGATTGCCATAGTGATGTATATGGGTAAAACTACTCAAACGGTATAGGTGATAAAATTAGGTTGATAACACCATTAGAGTAAAAAAGTAAAAACATCATAAACATATTAACATTCACATTCTCAAGGTTTAGGTTGTATACTTATGGTTATGTGAAGAACCAAATAAAATTCAACTCGGGTATGACTTTATCAAATTCCATCCTCAATACGAATCATTTATGCATTAGTGGATGATCAAGCAATATATTGTATGGAAATATTGATGCAACATGGGTCTACAATCATATTCACACAATGGATTTTATCAAATAGAAAGAAATGATGTAATCAGAAATTTATGTAATAGTATATGAGGAACAAAAACAAATAGTATGGACTTACTTTAGGCAAAGACAAGGGAAATTAGTGCAGGAGTTCGCGACAAAGTTCAAGAAGAGAACAATTCAGATGGGAGTCTCTATCGAAACTCCAAACATGTTAATGAAGCATTTGGGGGAATTGTTACTTCAAATTCATAGAAAAATGATGTTATATAGACCAAATACAATTGATGAGGCCAATATTCAAGAACAATGCCTTGAGGGAGACAAGCGAAAGCAACAAATAAGTACTCACAATAAAGTAGAACCACAAGAGAAACATAGAAAGAAGAAAAATAATTAGAAGATTGTGATTGCAACACAAGAATAAACACCTTCCATCCAAAAATGTAAAGTATGTGACTGAAAGGGACACATTGAGGAGAACTGTTGGAAATTGCACCCTGAGAAGCGCCCAAAATATTTCCAGAAAAGGAAGAAGAGATAATTGATATCAATGGATGTTGAGGAACAAGTGGATAGAACCTCAGACCTGGAAGGGAGAATTAACTGCACTAATATCCAGAAAGAGGTGGCATTAGTTGGTTGTAGTTACAAGGAAGAGAAGGTGATGAATAAAGTTTTTTGTATTAAAATTCACATGAAGCAAAGTAAGGTGGATTGTTTGTTCGATCCCGGTTCACAATCCAAATTGATTTCTATGCAATTGGTTGAGAATCTTGGGCCGGAGACTCAATATCATATGCATCCATACCCCCTACGTTGGGTAAGGAAATATGTGGAATTGAAAGTGAATAAGCAGTGAAAATTTAAGTTTTCCATCAATCAAAACTTTGTTGATGAAGTAGTTGCAAATGTGGTTCCTATGGACATATGTAGAGTCATCTTGGGAAGTCCATATTTTTATGTGAGGGATGCCATTTTCATAAGGAGAGAGAACCAGTATAGGCTAGTCAAGGAGGGAAAATATTATGCCATAAATGCACACAAGGACAAAGCTAAGCTCTCTCTGACCAGTGCTCATCAGGGAAGAATAATCATGGGTAGTACAAAGAATAATGTCTTGATGTTCCTAAGAGAAGGAAAATAGCATAGAGAAGGAAATGAGTTGGACATGAAGGCATCCTTGGAAGGATGTAGTGGTGAAAAACGTAAAAAACTACAAAAATTGATTGAATCCTACATGGAAGTATTTTAAGAGCCTTAGGGACTACCACCCAAGAGAGAGGTTGAACACGAGATTTAATTATTTCTGGATTCACCACTGCCTAACATTGGGATGTATAGGAAGTCCATCATTGAATAAAATGAAGTGAAAAATAAGTTGCAGCAGTTGTTGGAGCAAGGAGTCATCAGACCCAATACATCACCATGTGGTTATCCCATCATCATGGTGCCAAAGAAAGATGGAAGCTAGAGAATGTGCATTGACTATCGTGCTCTAACGAACATCACCATCAAGAATAGATATCCTTTGCCAAGGATTGATGACTTGTTGGATTAACTACAACAAGACAAATTATTCACTAAGCTGGACCTCAAATCAAGTTACCACCAAGTGAGGATCAAAGAAGAATACATGTGGAAGGCATTGTTCAAAACAAGACAAGGTTTGTACGAGTGGTTAGTAATTCCTTTTGGATTATGAAATGCACCTGCAACATTTATGAGACTAATGAATGATGTGCTACACCCCTTCATTGGATCATTTGTAGTATATCTGGATGACATGCTAATCTTTAGAAATACTTGGTAAGAGCACCTCTCACATGTGAAACAGGTACTAGAGACCTTGAGGAAGACTTAGTTGATTGTTAACTTTCATAAATGTGAGTTTGGAAATACCTCCTTAAGATATATTGGACACATGATTGGAGGATGAGAGATAATGGTGGACCTGGAGAATATTAAATCCATCACCCAATGGCCTATTCCCACCAATGTGACAAAGGTCAGTAGTTTCATGGGAGAAGCTCATTATTTAAGGAAATTCATTGTAAACTTATCCACAGTAGCAGTTCCATTACATGCCATAACTTCCAAAGGAAAGAGATTTCATTAGGGAAAGACACATCAAATAGCATTTGAATACTTGAAGAAGAAAATCAATGATTCTCTAGTCTTAACCATGCCAAATTTATAGTGACCTTTTGAGCTAGAGACCGATGCTAGTGAATATGCATTAGGAGTAGTACTCCTACAAGGAGGAAGGTGTATGTGCTACCATTCTGAGTTATTTCATGGTGTAGTGATTGACTATCCCACAAATGATAAGGAGCTCTTTGTGATTGTACAAGCAATGAAGAAGTGTAAGAATTACCTCTTGGGAAAAGAGACTATCATACACATAGATCATCAATCGCTCAATATCTACAAATTTAGAGAAAGATGTGGCAAGTGAGGCATTATAAGTGGTTAGGTTTCTTAAAACAATTTAATTTATTGATTAAGTACAAGAAAGGATTCATGAATATACTAACATATGTGGTCTCTCGACCACCACTGAAGAATATTGCAACGATTGGAATGATAATGAAACTTGAGCCTTTCACTCATGAAATTATGAGTCAATATTATGAGGGAGATGAGGATTTGAGAGGAGTCTACAAGAAGCTAAAGGAGAGGTTGGTTGCTATCATGGAAGGAAATTAATGTCATCTCCAAGTTGGGTTGTTATACAAACTAGACAAACTATGCATACCCAGGACAAACGAGTGCAGTTGATGAGAGAAACACACACTTATAGGGTTGGTGGGAATTTTGGTGTGACAAAGACAATGGTGAATATGAAACAGTATGTGTATTGGAAAAAGATGCAGGATAAGGTGGAAAATGTTTTTAGAGGTTTCATTCTTTGTATCACTATAAAGCGAAGAAACTAGAAACTTGGCTTGTACATGCTATTTCCAGTACAAAACAAGCCTTGGGAGAGCATCTCCATGGATTTTTTTGGAGATTTTCTTATGAATCATAGAGGCCATCACTACTTGTTCATTGTGGTGGATCATTTCAACAAAATGTGTGTGATCATTCCCTGTAGGAAGACAATATCAAAATGAGAGGCAACTGAACTATTCTTTAGCCATGTCTGGGTACATTTTCATTTCCAACCTCCATCATATGTGATCGGGACAGTAGGTTCTTGGAAAGATTTTGGAAAACACTTTCGAAGAGAATGGATACCAAGTTTAAGTACTTCACTGCCTTCCATCCTCAAAATGATGGAAAAAACAAGGTAGTAAATAGGATTCTAGTGAAATTGTTGATAGGTTACAAGCATACAAAGACTCGGGATGAGAAGATAGTCTACATTCAACAGTCTTACAATAAATCACTTCATTATTCCACCAATAAGTTTCCTTTCGAGACTTGTTTTGGTTATTTATCTCCCTCACCATTTGATATTGTTTATGGGTAGAAAAAGGAAGAAGCATGACTAAAAGGAGATGAATAGAAGGAAATCACATTCATGGACAAGATCAGACATATACATCTAAGGGTTCAGTATCAGTTCAAGAAGATCCAACAATTGTACAAATCCATGCATGATAAGCATAGGTAGGATCATAAATTATGTGTTGGAGACAAGGTGTGGCTCTATCTATGTAAGGAACGACTACAAGGAGAAGCAAAGAAACTCAATCCCCTTAGATATGGGCCATTTGAGATCATTTAACAAGTGAATGAGAACACATTCAAGATAAAACTTCCACCTTATATGCAGATCAACTCAGTGGTGAATGTGGAAAATTTGAAGTTGTTCGAACTCTCCATGCTAGATGAGGAGGAAGAACATCAAGTTCTTCCCACTTTTGAAGACATTGCACCTCATGGTATTGAAGAGTTGAAGGAAAACACAGTTTTTCAACTCAAGGAGCAGACAATTCACAGAGGATAGCGAGAAATGTGGTAGATTGGTCTCAAGGGATAGACTGCAAGGAAAGAGAAGTGGTATGAGAGGAACCAAATTGCAAGAAAGTTCCCTCATATATCCTTGGCATCTTTTGGGGACCAAAAGCCTCCCAATGGGGAGGTGTGATCTGAATCAGATATGGCAAGAAAAATTGGCCATCGGCATAGACTCTAATATTATCAACACATGAAAATTTTAAGGCTATGAACAAAGAAGGATATCAACTTGTTGGCGTGAAGGGCCCCATGCCATCACGTTTGATGTACATTTTTGTATGTAATATATGTAAAGTCAGGAAGTATATTTTTGTATGTAAAGGAATAATGAGACTCTCATAATATATTTTCCACATGGGAGAAAAGATAAACAAATAAAGAGAAGAAGGAGAAATAGACTGGACAGAAGCTGAAGCATCGATGATTCTTGACCTTCCAGGTATTCTCTTAGTCGACTTAGTTATCTATAACATGTTTCCATACAATGAGAAAAGGTTTCTTTGGCCGTGAATGATGTAGAGAGGCTTCCCATTGTTGACGCTTGAATCCGTCATGACTGAAATAACAACCTCATGAGGACATTAGTCCCCCTTTGTTTTTAGAGAGGTGGATCTCATCTTTGACTAAAAGATATATATTTGAATATCTTAGAGTAGGGAGAGCATTAGACAGTAAACCCCAAATCTTTATTTCTTGGATTTAAATGAAAATGGTTCTTCAATAACCCAATATGATCTTTATGTGCAACAAAAGTCGTTTTACAATAAGAAAATATTGGAGGGATCCAACATCATAATTAAATTGTGATCATCATCACACACGGTCTTCTTAATCGTATATAAATACATCCATATCTTCTTCATGATAAATAAGAGAGAATGATTTGATCATCTCAAATAATTTCAATAGAGTACTAAAATTAGTAATAAAGGAGAAATTTATAGGTCAAACTCAAATATCTCATACTTAAAACTCAAAGTTACAAGATACAGTCAAGATCAACCCCGAAGCAATTCTTTGTGGAGTTTTATTCATGAAATATGTTCTTCATTACAAAATATTTGATAACCATGTATGTGGCTGCAAATAATCCATGATCATATAATAAAATATCTTAGAATAATATAAGAAAAACAATCAACAACTCAACCTTGTGCCCAACTCTAAGATTCAAGCATAAAACTATGAGAAGTGGTGTAGAAGAATAGAAAGAATGGAGAAGATGGAGATTTATTTATTTTGATTAAAAGTTTGATTGTGTATCCATGAATGTACCTTATTCTTCCTCTGATATTCTACCCTGCCCCTTTGACAATATTGATTCTTGGACCTTTGATGGAGCCTCTCTTCTCTTTTTAAGGAGAGATTTTCTAACTACTTGACTAGTTAGGGTTTCTCCCTTCTAGAAATTCTCATACAAGTTTCTTCTTGAAACATTCATTTTAATTAATGACTCATTAATTCCTCATTAATTAACTCACATCATTAATACAAGTATATTGAAAATGTGTCCCTCTCCTTTTTTAATAAAAGTTTTAATTAAACTTTTATTTTTAAAATTTAATTAATTTCCCTTTAAGAGAGGATGACTGTGTTTTAATTATTTGGTAATGATAATAAATTTTTTACCCATGTAAATCATTTCATATTTTATCTTCATCATCTTATCTTTCCAACAATATACAATTTTCCCAAATTAGTCACCTGGATCTCAAGATATGTGCTCATTAAGTTGAGTTGTCACACATGCCCATTAAAAATGAAGCTGACTTATATTTTATTTTTTGTGGAAAATTTAGCAACCTTCAGCCTTTTAAACCTATACTGTCATATTCTACGTCAAAATATCTTTCCAACAGTATAAAGTTTACGCGATTCTGACACCCAGAGCTCAAGTTATGACCTCTGCAAGATCGTGACTCAGCCACTATTGATCAAAATTCATGGACAAACCTAGGCCCTTGGATTAAATTTTGTCCAAGAATTAATATATTTCCATGTGTCTCCAATTAATTGGCTTCCATGTGGCACCCCTCCATAGGCTTAAACATATTTCCATGTCATCCAAGAAAATTTGGGCACACGACATAAGGTTACATGTGGCTTAAATAAAATAATGTATAAAGTGGAAAAGTTAAAGGTGAGTAATATAATAGTAATAATGTTTTATGAAAGGAGTTAAGTGTGGGAGGCACGAAAGTGTAGGAAAGGGAGAAAGGGTGGTGTAGGGGGGAGGGTAGAAATGTAGGTGACGGAAAAGGGGAGGGAGAAATGTAGGGAGCAGAGTGAGGGGGAGTGAGGTGACGTGGGAGAAATGAGAGGAGAGAGGAAGGGTGAGTGGGTTGGGAAGTGAGGGGGAGGCAATTATTTGAGTTTTGGCGAGTCTAATCGACCGACATAACTCAAATAAATGTTATGTATGGGATGGGTGAGGGGTGAGGAAATGGAGAGAGGGGGGATATTTTGAGGGGGTGAAAAATGAGGTGAATGGGCATGAGAGATGTAAGGGGATATAGTGAGTGGGTCATCCACGCCACAATTTGACATAAAACTAAGTATAGAGTGGGGGGAAGTAAGGGATAAGGGAGGTGGATTAAGAGATGAGAATTTTTTTAAGTGTGGGATGAGTATGGAAAGTTCCCACAAGTGATATATTTTTATGGGTTTTGAACCTAATACAAGAATATTTTCAAGGGCCTTGAACTTGAAAAATGTTAAGAGCACTTCCAAAATATTAGCTTTATTCCACATGAAAGAGGTGCCTTTTTCCACATTAAACTTTAAACCTGGATATCTTGAGCATACGAACTCAGATTTTTGATCCAAAAAATGCATGATGAAGCTGAGACCGAGGGCCATTCAAGTAACTTATAATAGTTCAAAATTTTTCACCTTCTGATAACATTTGTTTTATTAATCAAAGAGAAGGAAAATATAGATGACCAAATTTTGGTCAACACCCATATGTCACTGAGGAGCATAGATATGAAACAAAGAGCTTGTAACTTTCCCATTTTTAAATAATAATAAAGAGCCTGACCATAGACAAAAGAATGTTGGTTTTCTGTTTTGGTTTCAAAGATAAATATGAGTTCTGTGTGTGTTAGTCGTGTTTACATTTTGTTGTCTATGGATGGAATTATTTACATCATAACTTCATGAATGGTTAATGGCGTGTATTTTAATTTTAATGGTTGTATGTGTTTTATCTAGCAAATGGAACTGTGTACCAATTTGGGCTTGAGATCGTTTTATATGAATATGGTCATTATGGGTTCATAAGCCAGAATAACAACTCTTCAACCATAGTCGTGCATTGATTTTTGAGTTGAAAATCGACGACCATCCTCCCTGAGTATTTTCTATTTTTGGGGGGTTTCTAATTTCATTTTAATAGTCGTGGGCACATTCTTGACTTGTTGGGGCATTTTACTTTTCCCGTAAATCGGAGGCATTATTATATATCAAAGTATGGGGAATTTGTCCGGGGAATCTATTAACTACCACAGAACCATATACACATTTTTCAGATCTGATCTCTCTTAATTTCTCCCTAGATGTGTCTCACTATTTTTGAATGCCCAATACAAATTCTAGAATGTTTTCTTTGCTTACTTTGGGAATAATATAGTCAACTTCTATATGTTTTGCATATGCCTTGGGTTGCCAAAAATTGCCATAAAACGTTTTTCTACACAGTCGGTAGTCTAATCTTCCCTCCAAACATTTTTTACATGCCTTCGGTGGTAAAATTATCCCTTCACACTTTCTCTTCATCTATTGGTCACCAAATATGAATTTCCAAGGTTTTCACTTCATGGTTAGTCGTTGAATCCACCCTTTAATTAGTATCTTAATCATGAGTTGAACCATTAGATTGGGATTAGAGCAGTGCGACTCCCTCTTCTAATTCAATGGAGCAACTTCGCCCGATTACCGTCAAAATCCAGCCCACATTTGATTGGGTTTTCTTTTTTAGTTAGTTTGGATCCCCTGGAGTCACCCGGTTGGCTTACTTGCCCTCAGGGTGACTTTACTTTCTTCTGACTCATTTTTCAACTCAACTTTTGGGTAGCCGACTTCATTTTTATTTGAGATGACTCGACTTGTGGCTTAGTTGGTCGAGTCTTTTCTCATCAAACTAAGGTTTTTTTTACAAATATTTCAGTGTTGGTGGGACAAATAGGCTATAAGCCTCTTGTTTACGGATCAAGGGGTTTGAAACTAGAGACTGAGACTTGTTATTTTTATTAATTTGAATTAAATTTTGAAGACCCAATCTTTTGACAAGTTCATTTATGAGTAATGTGAATTTTGCGATGATTACATTTCTATTAATTATTTGTAAATTCATATACTCTAGTTTTATGTGAGTTCTTTCCATAACTCTGCTTACTTGTCGATCGATTGCATATCATATAAGAGATGCATAATTTCCATTGATATTATTCTTATGATTGCTTATAATTTATGTTGATAAGTTCTATAAATTTCTTTTAAACAACTTGTTACTTATCATTCTTTTTTGTTGATATCCATGCTCATTTCTTAAGTTGTTAGTCATTATAAAATGAATTACTATATGTTTACATTATGTTTTGAATATTATGGATGAATAAATATAATTTTGGATCCGATCTATGATATTGTTGTTTCTCATCTCTTTGCTTTCCAGATACTTGAAATTTAATTTGAATATCAGTGTGGTGTGGATATAACTATTGTGATCTTTTTTTAGCAACAATAGTTATTGTGCTTAATAATTCCTTAAGATCGTGAATCTCTTATATTCTTGAGAATTAATCACTTCTTATCTACATCTTTAGTTATTAAAAGCATTGCTTAGGATAGATAGATTAGTTTTCATTTCTACAATTTAGATTAAGACACATCTTATTTCATATTTAAAACAAACAAGTCTCTTGCCCAAGGAACAACTTTCCTAAGTGGAAAAATGATCCCACATATCGTTTGGAAGCTACCATCCCAAACAAAAATAAGTCTAATTGGCACTTGTCGTGTAGCTATCCCCTATTGTATAGGAGGAAATTCTTCCGCCTCTCAACAAATAGTTATATGGTGAAATCCAAATAATGAAGAAAGTTTTGGAGTTCATTATTTCATCATATTTAAAGTTAGCTATATGGTAAAATAGGTAATTATATGGTATCTCATTTTTTCATTTTTTATTAGTATTATTATTATTAAATTAAATTTTCATAATAAATGAAAAATAAATATCTACATTTTATATAATAAAGAGCATATATCTACATCAAATTTGTTTAGTAATTTTCTTTGTCATGTTTCATTCATTCTTAAAATACCTTAATTTTTGTATTAAAAGTTGAGAGAATATATATATATATATATATATATATATATATATATATATATATATATATATATATATATATTCAACTTCAGGTATGAATCATTTGGCTATAAAGTGCATTTTGGTATAGATGGGTTAATTTGATGTATAGTACATTGTTAAAGGGCACTCCTTATGACATCATTGGTTCAAACCCTTCCTAACTCTTGTAATGTATTTAGAGGTGTGAAGTACACCTACAAATTATAGTGGTAGCGGTTGGAATGGACCCTATGTCATGCAAGTACAAGCCTATATATAATAGTAGTGATTCCACATAATCCATACATATATAATTTTTAAGAGTATATATATATATATATATATATATATATATATATATATATATATATATATATATATATATATATATATATATATATATATATATATATATTGAAAAAAGCAATGTATTTATTTATATAATTTTAAATAAGTAAATAATAAAATTAAAATTAATTACCAATGAAACCAAAAAATTTGTGTTACCATATTTGAATATTGGAAGGAACATTAAAAATAAGTTGTTTTCTTAATTCATTTTAAGAAATAAAGATTTTGAATGTTTAGAGTTCATCTGGATAAATATCTTGTGAACTTTAATTTTGATATTATGAATTATCATTTAATTCATTATGAAAAATATTAAAAATGTTTTTATTTAATTTGTAAAAATATATATATATATATATAATAAAAATATTGAAAATGTACCTTATAATTCTTCTTCATGTAGAAAAATGGTTTTGTTTGTTATTTATTAGAATCGAGAAAAATAGTTTCGTTGCTATTCTATTAAGAATCAAGTGAATCTTTCAAATACATATGGATCAATAAAGATGATGTTCTCTTTACAGTTCGACAAAAGTCTATAACCTTTTCTATCCATGATCTTATTGTCTTCAATCTAGAAAATGTTTTCTAATACAAAATATGAGAAGTTCATATCATCACAATATCGCTAACAACTAGATCTAGAATATCATATGTGTACTCCTATCTTTAGAACAAAAGGTATCTATCTGCACTGACTATAGATCATTCTATATGTTCCTCGAAAAAAATCCATCCAATAGAACAGTCCAGAGCTTTTTTGGAAAGTGAATCTGCTTCAGAGTTAAAAAAATTGTGTACATGCATATATTTGATTCCATCAAAAATATCTTTTAATCTCCTGATTTTATCCTTCCAAGCATTTAGATATATCAGATTCAGATTTTCTTTGTCATTTATCCAATCAATAGCAACTTTCGAATCTCCAACCACCATCATCTTATTTATGGATAAACTAGATGTGAAGTGTAAGAGACCCCATAATCCCATGATCTCTGCTTTCATATTTTTTCCTTCACCACCAGCAAACTGAACTCTGAAGAACCAATACCACATAAACCTCCAATAACTGCACCATCAAAGAACCATATAGGAGTATCATCAAAATAGACTAGATTGAGAATGTATTCCATTTTCTCATTTTCACAAGCCCCTGTGAATTCTTTAAATGAAAGAAGGATTTTAGTGACAATTCTGGAATCTTGTCTGGGCCAATTCTCAAATAATATTTTATTCCTATACTTCCAAATGCCCCATAACACCAGAAAAGGAACATGCCACAACTTTGGATATGTAGTGAACCATTGTAATATATTATCTTCTAAAGAAGAGCAGCTCCAAGCTTCCGAAATATTCAGATAAATTAAGATATATTTCCAAATAGATTGTGAAACCTCACAATGCATAAATAGGTGAGAGATCATCTCTTCATCTCTGAGATAGAGACTACAAGCTGAAGGCCCAATCCCACCCCTTCTCCTATAATTAGCACCAATAAGAATACATTCCATCAAACAAATCCACATGAAACAAATAATTTTACCTGGGATATTTACTTTCCAAATAGCCTTATACCACCATCTATTACCATCCAAGAGATTAATATATGATAAATATTGATATGCTAAATTGGTAGTTACATAACCCTTCACTTTGTCCCATGACAAAACAAGCTCATCTCTTGAATTATTAAGGGATATTCCATTGCTTCACAACATAATGAGAAATGTTTTCCACTCTATAGCCATCTCACTCGACAGACCAAGGTGATTAGCCTCAAGCCAGCGTTGATTAGTTCCAACACCATTTGGAATAGCCGCCTGTGCTAAAGAGAATATATTGTAATGATCCCAAGCCAAATTCTTTCTCGGAATCACTAACTACTACTAATTTATTGAGTTATTAAGTGCATACAAGATTCATCAACACATGGAGATCACAATATATTCAAGA
>SNQJ01S0152103.1:12722-22935 GCA_010110895.2 Picea sitchensis | reverse complement strand
TATTATATCTAACTACCCATTTATTATATCTAACTACCATAGTGGGCCTTATTTAATAATATAGTGGACCTAGTCCACCTTACATTGAATTGCCTCCACTACTATCATTATAGGCCCTCTGCCTCTCTAGCTACCTAACATCTTCTTTATGCTAATGATAATTTTCTTATGGAAATAAATTCATATGACCTCAGTAAGCATCTAAGAATCCTCAAGGAATTCTTCTCTAGTATGGGTATGATTGTGAACACTGACAAAAAAAAGATAATGATAACCAAATCCAAAAATATCACCTATGACACTTTTGTATATGCCAACAATAGCTTGGAGGAAGTTCCTTCATACAAATATCTTGTAATTGATGTTCGTCACAAGCTCAATTAGAACTATAGTGTTGAGAAAAGGATAAATGTAGGTTAGGAAGTTTATTATGGACTTGAAAAAAAGTGAAAATTAGTGGACCTTTGGCTGTGGGATAAAAAAAAACTCCTCTTTGATATTTTTATCTTATAGGATGTGAATTTTGGGGTTGTGGTATCTCTAGAGAATCCTAGAGAATGATAGAGGAGATCCAAACGAGTTTTGTAAATTATAATCTTGAATTTAAAGGAAATACTCCCTATCTTATCCTCATAGAAACGATCCTCCCCCCCATTGAGTGCACAACCATGATTATATACTTAATATACAAGAACAAGATAAACAACATGGACAACAAGAGGCTCCCCATAATTTCTTCAAACTCCAACCAAAACCACTAGTAGCTCTAGAGAGGGCGACATCAAGATGCTAAGTCTTATATAAATCATTGGTTAATACATAAAGATGACATTATGTAGAATATCAATAATATTAAAAATATTATTACATCTAAATTTAAAGATAATTTGTGGTGTGATAAAGAATTAGAAGATAAAAAAAAGATAAGATACTACAAGGAGGTGGTCAACCCTAATGTATAAGATCAAAAGTATCTCTCGGTTTTGACTAGTGCTAAGAAGCAAATCAACATTGTTAAAGTACGAACCAACTCTCATGAGATACATAGTGAAACTAGGCATTGAAAAATTCCCAAAACACCGCGGGACATAAGAATTTGTCATATTTATGACACTAAGAGGGTTGAAGATGAAAATCACATTCTCCTAGAGTCCCCTATGTATACCCAAATTATATCACAATTTCAAAATACCTACCACAATAGCGACCTTCCTAGCCTCATAAGTGAACAAAACTATGGTGATCTTGGGACACTTATCTGAATATTTTTTGAGCACATAAATAAGATTATAAAGAAATGTAAATAACCTTTTACCTTTCTTAAGGTTAGATAGCTCAATTATGAACTCAAAGGACATTAACCATTTTCATCATCATCATCTTCATTATATTAAGTCAAATTATCACAAATAATAAAATAATAATGAAAAAACCAATTAAAATTTATAATAATACTAAATTAATTTAAATTAATTTAAATTCTTTGTTTATGGTAGATTGTTATACACTATTTTTAATAAAAAAATATTTTATAAAAAATTAAATCATCACAATCTGTTTATAATAAATAAATAAATTTAATTTTAAAAAATCAATAAACTAATATAAAAAAATATTTTAACTTTATTTGAAAGAAATCAAATCTTCATATTTTAAAATATTTGTGTTTTTGATGAGTAAATTGAGAATTGAAAAATAAATTATAATAAATTTTAGCATCTTTAATAATAGAAATAAAAATAAAAGAACATATAATGTAATATAATATAAACTCATATATCATAAAACATTAAACCCAATAAACATGAATGCAATGTATTTTAAAATCAAAACCAAACCAAAATATTTTAAAACTACCCACTATCATTAATTTTCTTGAATCATCAATTTAGACAAAAATTGTTCCTACAAAAACTTAGAACAAGATATTTACAACTTGACAAATGAAGGTTGTATCCTCCTTCTAGGAGACTTTAATGCTAGAATTGCAATGAATTAAGCTATTCTTCTAAGTAATGATTCCAAACATCATTCTCTTTAGCTAGATGAGGACCTTGCTTTCACTAATAGGTTCAAAAAAAACTCTAAAGACTTGATTGAGAGTTTATTTCGTGTTGATCTAATCAAACTTTGTAGTTTTCAATATCTAATAATTTGCAATGGTCTAATGAAGTGGAAAAATTATAACTGAATGACTTGTATCCATGGGTTGGGTATTAGTGTCATGGACTATGCGATATTAGATATCCTTGTATACAACCAGATAGTAAAATTTGACATTTTAAATGACCATGAGCCTAAATCTAATTTTAGAACTTTATCCCTAACTCTGAACTTTATCTTGCACAAAAACTCCATTGAAGAAAACTATTGTAACCAAAGGCACTTACTTTTTGACAAAAATAAAGTTGATCTTTCCTTAAAGCACTTAAATATTGTAATGTCCCCTTCCAATTGATCATGACAAAGGATGAATTAATAACCTATACGACTTCTGTAGGCTATAGTCAACAAGGACAAGAGAGTCAAAGAGGCCTATTTCGTGTCACTAGGTCAAAAGAATGAAGAATCCTAAAGTGACATTAAATAAAATAAATAATTATATTTAAATGAAATTGGAGGGAAAATAAAGTGAGGGTTTGATTTGATCAAAAGGGGAAAAATATAGAAGGCCCAAAGGAAGGATAAATAGAGGGGTAAATCTTCTCTTTGCCATTATGATTTGATCTCTCGTTTTGGATTTCTCTTGGAGCCATTGTTTAATTAGGTTTTAGAAAAACTATTCCACTATTTCAATTTAGTTTCGGTGGTGCAATATCCATCCTAGATAGACACGAGAGGAGTCCACCTATAATTTCTATTGGATATTCAATATTTAGGTTATATTCAATTGGAGGTTGCATAGGGAGTTTGCAAAGGTTTTCCAGAAGAGGTCGATTCAAAATTTTGCAGTTGACAGGAGGGTTTTAGAGAAACCATGATTTAGAATCCCAGGTTGAAATGCAAGGTTGTTCAAGGCTTCGGACAACAAGTTTGTCCGAGGACCTCTGTCAGGGGTTGTAGTAGGCCATTGGATTAGGTTCACATAGAGGAGTTACAAGAGAGGATTGGAAAGGATTCTACTTGAGTAGATACTATTGGATGGATGAAGAGGTATCAAGGTGCAAAAAAGAGGAGGAGATTTGAAGGAGTGAGCATCATAGATTGGTATCATTCCAGGTTTTCTTCATCGTAGATTGACATCATTCCAGGTTTTCTTTGTATTGTTTCTATTAGTAGATTTTGCAGTTTCCTTGCAACCATTATAATTGTGTGTTCAAGAGTATTTTGCAGCTGTTATTCTTGCCATTAGATATCCTTATATTGTTGATATTGGGGATTTCAACCCATAATAATATGCCATGGTTATCTGCTCTATTTTCTGTGTAATGGATGCATGCAACATGTTTGACAATATTCCTATATGATAAAACTATTTGTAAGGAGTTAACAACAACATTAATACAAAGTGTTTGAAATATTTACACAAGGAGAAATACCAATTTTTGGATAGAAAACATAATATTCCCACCTAGCCTAGTTGGGGACGTTGCAATTATTGAATTAAATATCCTATTATGTAAGAATAATATTGAAGACGTATATCATTATTTTTTTACAACCCTCTCTACTTCCATTAAAAAATTCTCTATCGAGGTGTTATGTAAAAGGAAAAATAGGATGACCAATCCTTGGTATGGAAATGTTTGTAAAATCGCTAGAAAAACCATTAGGGATTCCTCTAATGAGTCCTTAAAATCATATCTCATAAAAATATACAAATCCATAATCAAAAGGAAAAAAAGACATTACATAAATAGAAAGAAAGAGATGATTCTACACCTATCAAAGCTAGATCGTAAGAGATTATGGAGGAAATTTTTTCCTCATAAAACTAAAGAAAATAATATGATTCTACTAGAGAACTAGAAATCCTACCTCAAAAATATTTACGAATCCCTTATAGATGTTGACAACATTCCAAATGTTTATATAGATGAGGAATTGTTTGTTATAGAATATATAAAGTTTAGGCTTAAATGAATCACAAAAGAGAAATCTAAGGACATCGAAGGTTACCAAACTAGAATATTAAAAATTTGAGGGCCTATCCTCATCCCTCACATGCACAAGCTCTTCAATTTAGCAATCAAGGAGGGATTATGTAAACCATGGACTTGGAGTGATTCGTATTTATGGTAAGATTGAAATGAAACCACATATTTATAATATTAACACATAGAAACATTGAACAATAACATAGATACAATAAAAATTAGCTTCTATTCAATAAGAAATATGTTGAAAACTATAAAATGCAGATTGAAAACAAGCTTGCTAGAATGGTGGTGGCTTATCTCTGAGAAGAGATGTGAAAACTATGCTTATTCACAAGAATATCAGTACAATGAGGCTCCGAAGGAATTTTTACAATAAACATGAATTACAAAACCCTAGACATAAAAAAACATAACCCTAGGAGATGAAGCATCAAAATTCATGTGGGCCATGTTGGGGTAAGTTAGTACATCAACTTCCCGAGGTCATAACTTTTGCATACGATCTTTGTTTAGGGTGCATGATAGCGCGTTGTAAAGGTATTGATGAGGATATTCATTTAGGGGGCTCAATCAGAGCCTTTGACTATAATTGAGGTGTCTTATCATGAAAAAGAATCGTTTATTCCCTTAAAATGGCCCCAAAAGTTCAGGAACTGAAAAACTGCTAAAAGTAATAAGTTGCCGAAAAAAAAATGTTTTGAGCCAATTGGACAAGGTGGGTGGCAACCTAGATCCTCCTAGATAAATCCTCTCCCCTTAGGAATAAATGGTATCCATTGTGTTGAGTTCCCCCATCAGATGAGGAATGTAAGGTCTCTGTCCCCACAGAGCCTTATAAAACACATGCTAAAATAAAGGATAAAGAAAAGTGTATGCTGTACAATTTAATCTTCAACATTTAACCATAACTTAATCTGCATAAATTAAAAGTTATCCACAGCATGAAATTAATCACATAACCATCACGTAACACAACATAATCACTAAAATACATACCTCTGTCTGATGCTAATTCCCAATCTCCGGTTGTCCTCTCTGTTGCTCTGCCCAAAACCGAATCTTCCTCCCTGCCAGCTAGGAACAGAGCCTATCTGACTCCCTAGCTCCAGGATTCTGTGAGGATTCCTGGCCCCCGAGCCCAAAAATCCCAGCAACTTGGTGCACCTCTGTAACAGTCCACCCAAACTCCAAACCAGAAAATATCAAACCAGCAAACACATACAGTCCCTAATCTCCAAATGTTTCTTTCTTCCCCCAAATTTCCCAAAAAATCTCCCTCTCTCGAATGCCTCTGCCCCCTCATATCCTTCCCCCATTCATCGCCTCCTCCTTCATTTAATGCCANTGTTATTTTATTTATGTTGGCTTTAGGCCATTAGTTGTAATTATACCTCCTAGTCTCCTATATATACCAAGGAGACATTTTCATTTTGACTCATCTTGTACTTGAACATTTAAGTGGGGTAAAAGGAGGTTGCCCCCTCAAACATGCTTATTATCTGAAATTATCTCTTTTTCAAGGTGTTGAGTACTTTTTCTGAGGTTTTTCTATGCTATATTGATATTTGGTTCTTAACATATTGCAAAGGTTTTTCTATGTCATTTTAGGATTTTATAGGTGTGAGGAGGGTTTCAGAGAAACCTTGGGTTGGGCATCCATGTGGGTTGAGTACATGGTATCCCATGAGGCCCCGCTAGTTGTCAAGCCTCGTCACACAAGGCATATCATGTTGTTTAGTCATTTACCAAGAGGACCTTTGCGATCAGGAATTGCATCATACCATTTGGATCATATTCGTGACGAGTTATTGGAAGGCCACTACCAGAGAGGGAATTACTAGAGCAGAGCATCGTAGGGATTGGATATATTTGAAGAAGTGAGTATCATAGATTGGAATCATTCTAGGTTTTCTTGTATTGTTTCCATTAGTAAATTTTTCATCTTCCTTGAATCGAATATACTTGTGTGTTAAACAATATTTTTGTAGCTATTTTTATAGACATTAGATATCCTTGTATTATTGTGATATGGGGTTTTAATTGATAATAATATTCCATGATTATATGCTATATTTCCGTGTGATGGATACATGCAATATCTTTGATAATATTCCTATATGAGAAAACTAATTTTAAGGAGTTAATAACAACAATAATACAAAGTGTTTAACATATTTACACAAGGAGAAATACCAATTTTTGGATAGAAAACATAATATTCCCACCTAGCCCAGTTAGGCACATTATAGTGTCGTGAACACACGAAAATTGATTGTATCATGGAAACCAAGATGAAGGAAACCCAATAGTATAATATCCAACTCTATTGGGTTGTCAAAGTAAGTCAGTTTCTTCATCAGGGAAAGGGGCTCACCAAGAGTCAGATTTAAAAAATATTTCCCCATTTGATGGAGGAACTTGAGGTAATGGAGATGATTATTTTGTAAGGGGGAAGGAATGATATAGGTGGACATTAGTTTCCATCTACCTATTCCACTGGCTCAAATTATAGTTTCCATATTGGTAGTTTTTCTACATTTTTTGGGGTCCCAAACTTTCAAGGTTGTTTTCAAGCACTAAATGACATTGTTTTGATGTGGTAACACTTCATCGATCCATACTAGGATGTATTGGGCCATTCAAAATGTTCACTCATTGGATAGATATTTTTGATGAGGTATCAAGTTCCCAAAACAAAGATCGTATGAAAAACTTGTGCATAAGGGAAGTTGATGTATCAGCTGCCCCCATCAGGGACCAAAAACCTTATGGAATTTCATCTTTTGGGGTTAGGGTTTCAGATGTTTAGAGTTTTCTCATTCATAGCTTATGTTAAAAAGGCCTTCGGGGACTCATTATAATCAACTTCTCGGGAGTTATCATATCCGACACATCTCATTTAAGAGATAATCTACCACCATTCTAGATAGCTTATGTTCTTTGAACTTTACAGCCTTTTGTATTCCAGAAAGTCATTAGTAGAATTTGAGTTTTACTGTATTATTGTGTTCCTTGCAATATCTCTATGTATTTCCTTGTTGAATATTTGTTATATTTTTTCCTTCATGTCATTCTCAAAATAATTCGGATCATTTGTAGACAACATTGTCATTTTATGTCAAGGGGATTTTGGCTATGTGGAGATCTGGATAATCCTAGATGATTATAAACAAGGAAACGTACTCCCTTTATACTTGGGGGCTAAATGAGTAGGAAAAATCATCCATATATCGAACTCTTGATATTTTGTTTGGGGATTTAAGCCCTGATTTAAAATAATTTGGGTTCACTCTCAAAGCCAATGGATACCTAAAATGATTTGTTATAGATTTCAGTGTAAGTGGAAAAACATTTAATTATTATGTAACAAGTATATCTCCAAAGAAGATATATTGGTTCTAGTCAAGGAGACTCTAGAAGCAATCCTTGTGTATTAGATATTATTGGTCTAGCTTCTCAAGGGTATATTAGGAAAAATCAATCATTTCCCCTTCCATTTTCTTTGGTCCAGACGAGAAGAAAAAACATCTCTTTGTGCTTATTTCTTGGAAGAAGCTAGAAACATAAAAATCACTAGGGGGATGGGTATTGAAAGAAAAATTCTAAATTATTTTCCTCTTATTGGAAAGTGGGTTATATGTAGAATACAAAATGGGTCCCAATTCCTCATAGGGAAGGATCCATGGATAGGGATTAACAACAATAATTTAATCCCTGGCCATAGTTTCCAAGGTCTAAATAAGGTGGGGTTCTACTTCCTAAATCAATACTTGAGAAGGGATTATGCCACCAATTGGTTTCATTCGATGAAATGGAAAGAAGATGGAATTGAATTTGATGATTATCCCCATTGGAATCACTATATCAACACACTTCACAATACCTTCCTTTCTCCTTCATAGTAGGAGGATTAGTTGATTTGGTCTCTCAAATCCTTTGGTGGATATGTTCTAAAGCTTAGATACTTTTCCCTAGCTCATGAAAATAGAGATGATCCTAGAACATGGTGGGGGAAAATTATCTTGAAACTAAAGTTCATATCCCAAGAAAAACTATTCATGTGGCTTCTATTGCATAATAAGGCACCCAAATGGGATAAAATAAAATGCAAAAAAATCCATGGGTATAGTTTGTAGAAAAAATAATGAATCAAATCATCATTTGGTTATTGAATGTACCTTGTGTAGTTCCTTCATATAGTTAGGGTGAATATTCTATAGAAGAATCCCTAAAGATCTAGTTAAGCAACCAACATGCATAAAAAAATAATCATCTCCCCATTACTATTGCTTGTTGCATTTGGATTGCATAAAATCACACTCTGTTTGATGACAAGCAATTCTCTCCACTACAATGTTCTCTTAAAATCCTCACCAACCTCTCAACCTATCCACAAACTCTCCTTCTATGAATTTGAGAGTTGACCAAGAAACCATAATACAATAGGATATTCCCTATGATTTTTGTATGTGGATGTTTAAGGGAATAAAACTCTATGAAGGGTCGAAATAACAAACTTATTAAATGACCGTTCCATTTATTTTTTAGTGGACATCGAGCCTACCTCTAAAAATTATAGTGAGCTCAAGGATTTAAATCTCAGATTGCACCTATCTCAAGAAAAATGATTTTTTCATATTCACATTTATCATGACTCACAAATAGTTATAAATTGGATGAATGGGGATTTTTATTTGCAAAAGTAATTTCTTATCCCTCTTTTCCAGAAAATCAAAAGAAGTACAAATAATTTCTCTCACCTCACTTTCAATCATGTGTATAGGGATAAGAATCAAGATGCAATATGCCTCTCCAAAGATAGAGTTGCATCAGACAAAGACGCATAAAAGATATATGAAAAGTACAAGGATGTATCTTCATAAAACTTTAAGCTCCCTTGGATCCAAATATGAGTAGTGAAACAAATAAAATGTTGATGATCATTTTTTCCTCTAAAAATCTACACTTCAGTAGCTTTTGAGGTCTTTGTATAGGATTTTATCTGAACGGTTTTTAGGAGATCAAATGTGATGAACATATTATCATAATGTATATGAATACTGCTGCACTACTCCTTGTTGTTGACAACTTATACATTCTTATTAGTTTTTTAAATGAAGTGAGGAAGTGTCTCCATATGCTTGGCGAAGTAGGGCAATTAGCAAAGGGAAGGCCACTTCTATCGTTGTAATTTTTTTTCTCACAAAAAATAAATTACTAGCATTTTTCGTTGGAAAAAAGGGCATAGGTAATTCTTAAGCATGATTTTCAATACAAAGTTTTCAATTGAATGTGCAAGTCAATTATTTGAGAATAAGTATTAGGAACAATCTCATAATTTTTCCAACTTTATAAATACAATTACTTTATCTTTAGAATTGTATGAATGCATACAATTGATGCAAGTCCATAGAAAGGGTTAATGTCCTTATCTTGTAATCTTGTCACTTTTGTTATGTAACAATTAAATTCATATTCATTTAGATAACTTAAAACAAAAGAAAAATCCCATTCCCTTTACCATATTCAATCAAAACAATATCAAACAACATATATATTAGAAAATAATTTTATAACTCTACATAAGATAAAAATGGAGCTCAAAGATATCCATGAACTAACTTCTTATTCAATTTGAGTTGTAGAGAAGCATCTTTTCAGCTAATGTTGTATATAAATAACTTTCAAGATTAATGTATATGTTTTTTCTTGATCTTTTTCCACCCAGTTTCTTCACTACATATTGTTTTTAATATATGAAATATCATATGCACATCACTTTAGACATAAAATTTAAACCCAAAAAGATAAAACCAACCTCAAATTTGTTTATGAGATTCCTACACAAGTTTCTCATTAAATTTGTTTCATTTACACCCAATGTCAATGCTATCTATTTTATGGGAGAAACAACAAAAAAAAGAGAGAATATAATGTTACTATTAGACCTTCTATTTTGTTATCTCATTTGTGAAAAAGTATATGGTGTTATGCAAGTTCACACATGTATTATTGGAACATTTAACATGCTCAAATTTTCAAAATGACGTGTGAACTTATATAACATCATACATGTATGATGTGTGAACTTGCATAACATCATACATGTTATG
>SNQJ01S0152103.1:0-11233 GCA_010110895.2 Picea sitchensis | reverse complement strand
AAACAGGGTTAGGCGTAAGTTTGTTTTTTTACTTGTCTGTAAATAGACGTTACTCTCTTTAGGGGAAGTGGCTAGGTCAGGGTCGAGAGTCTCTAAGCTCAAAGTTTTTGCCTAAGGGAGCTGCTGATTCTCTCGCATGTGATCAACACATTTAACCTATCATTACTATCATCGATCAGTGGTGCACGGTCATTGGTGAAAGCTGTATACTCGGTGGATAGGTCGTCAGTTCAAAACTCGTCCGCTCCAACAAAATTTAATCAATAAAATATGGAAGCTTTAATGTGGTGCAATGGTATTTGGGCCTTTGAGAAAGCGCTGTGCTTGGTGAAGAGGTCTCCGGTTCGAGTCCTTCAAATCACTAGTTAATTAGTTATTAATTAATTAATTACTATTATCAATGCTTTGAAATAAATAAAAAAAATGAAATTAGTTAAATTTAAAATTAAAATTGAAATTAAAAATTAAAAATTAAATTAAAAATACAAAACAAAATGTTTGAAACAATTAAAACCCAAAGGGTTTAAAATAAAATTAAAATATAAAAAAAATTAATAATAATAAAAAAAAATAATAATGATAAAAAAAAATAAAAAAATGATAAATAAAAACAATAAGGCCCTCGTGCCTTATTTATATATAAAAAATAAATAAAAATAATATTTATCGATTAAAACCTTGGGGCATCGTGGGACCTTGCATGAGGCCCATGTTCCCCCCCCCTCCTCGGCGTGTCCAAACGAAAAAAAATTTTGATAAATAAAAAAAATAATAAAAAAAATTAAACGAACCCTAACCCTACCACGTGCATAGAATCCTCATTCTAATATGCATGACCTCTACCATACCTCCCTTCTTCTCTGTGCATAACCCACCTCTCCTCTATAGTGCACTCACAAATGAGTTCAGAGGGTGAGGCCTCGGCTCCATGGCCGACCGCCAGCCACAACAAATCTTCTCTTACAATCTATATTATCTAGCCTACCTTTTACGGATTCAAACTCCTCTTCTTGGAAGACTCTCTTCCCATGCACAGGCCACCAAGAGGGTACGACCATGGCCTCCATACCAAATCTCCAAGGCTTGGCTTTGGTCTCGTTTGGACGCTGGGCGCTTTTGCCGTGGGCACGTTGGTTACGGTGACTTATTTTTTTGACTGTGTGTTATGGTTGCAAGCCGTGTGGGGCCGGTGCTTGCGCTAGGCGGCTTTGAATTGTATGTTGTGTTGGGCCATTCCTCAGGGCGTTGGCTTGGCTACAGGTGGTGGGTTCAAAACCCTTTGTTGCGCACGATATGTGAAAGCGTAAAGGTTAGGGAATTTCAATGTCTGAAAGTTTTATGACAGGTTTTGAAAGATAACCTTGTCATTTCTATGCTCTTTCAAGGTAAAAGCTATGTTGAAAACTTGACGAGGCCACAGTGTAAGGGTTTGACTCAGATTCGACTGAATCTCCATAAAAAGAAACATGTCAGCAGAAATGGTTCAAAATGAGGGTTTTTTAGTTCCTTTGGGCATTTTTGTTTGATGTTGGCAATTTTTCTATCTGTCCGCGGGTTGGACTCGATGGGCAATGAATAATCTGCAAGTTACCCTGATATAAGAGTACCTACGAGTACCTGCAAGTCTGACTCGCGCGAGTTTGGCTTGTTAGGAAAGGGGTCAGACTTGTGCTGAGTTAGCTCAACTTGATAGCTAGGCCGAGAAGAGTTTGGCTCAAGAGTACTCCAAACCGATCGCTGAGAGGTGAAAGAAATAGTTGAAGGGCAACACTCCTCCTCTCTCTTCTCTATTTGATTTGTCTGTCTATCTGGTTCGATGTGGTGAGCATCGACAAGGAGCAACATTTCCTTGGTTGGATTTTTTTTTGATTGGCTTCATTTCAATTTGATTTGAAGACTGAGAACTGCGGGTTGTGGTATGGCCACAGGTTCTGTCATCTGATGAACTTGAATTTCACCTTCCCAGGGGGTTATTCATAGGCTTAGGTGGGTACATGCATACGGGAGATCTAGAGTGACTCTTGCAGAGGTTGGTTCTCGCCAACCACTTGATTTCCTTCTACGGCGATTTTAGGTTTCCCAATATATTATATTATATATTTGTTCCACCATGGAGTGGAGTTCAGGTTTTGTTCCATTTGGGTTGTAGTGGGGACAAGGGGGAACTCACTTTGGTTGGGGGGCATGGGGAGACCCCCCTCATCATCTGTTTTTGACGACAATTTTTCCAACTATGGGTAAAATTGCTTTGCTTAGATCTAATTTATTATGCATATTCAAAGTGTAGTTGAATGAATAAACCAAGAATTAAATGACGTTGTCCTGGCTATTGTACTTATCCACTAAATGATTTTGGTGAAGTACTTGTGGCTTGTTCATTGAAATCTCATAACCTGTTACCTTGTACTATCGTTATTTCTCAATAACAACAAATGGTATATATGTGATGCCTTGAGTTTAATTTTATTCTATAATGGCATATAACTAATATTGCAACTGTTTGCCTTAGTGGTGGTAGGAGGTTAATTCTTGGCGAAAACTCTGCATTGTCTTACTTATCTGGTTTGTGAACTTACATAACAGATATAACATATATTCTAGTTGAATCTTGCAAGGCCATTGTGATAGAATAATGGAATGCATACCCTTATTTTATATTTATGTCTATATCTGCGTTAAAATTTTCAGTATGTATATTTTTTTTATTTTTATTTATATTTGTGTTAAAAAAATTCGTGTGCTTGGCTTGCAGGTTAGGTGGAGGTGGAGCTTGAGGTCAAATTTATATCTAATCAAAGGGTTTCAGGGCCCCTTTTTCCCAGGGTTGTTTCTTTCAATATATAATTACCCTATACAGTTTATTTAGGGTTTCAATATAACTATTTTAGGGGTTGTTTTTAAATTTCTAGGTTGGAACAGTTCCATTCCTAAACTTTCCTTCTTACATGTGGGTAGGTGGGTAGGCCCTGGTCCAAGTTTTTAAACTAGGGCTATAATACCATGTGTAAGGTCTCTGTCCCCACAGAGCCTTATAAAACACACACTAAAATAAAGGATAAAGAAAAATGTATGTTGTACAATTTAATCTTCATCATTTAACCATAACTTAATCAGCATAAATTAAAAGTTATCCACAGCATGAAAGTAAATCATATAACCATCATGTAACATAGCATAATCACTAAAATACATACCTTTGTCTGATGTTAATTCCCAATCTCCGGTTTTCCTCTCTGCAGCTCTTCCCAAAACCGAATCTTCCTCCCTCCCAGCTAGGAACAGAGCTTGTTTGGCTCCCTAGCTCCAGGATTCCTGGCCCCCGAGCCCAAAACTCCCAACAACCTGGTGCACCCCTGTAACAGTCCACCCAAACTCCAAACTAGAAAATATCAAACCAGAAAACACATACAGTCCCTAATCTCCAAATGTTTCTTTCTTCCCCCAAATTTCCCAAAAAAGCTCCCTCTCCCGAATGCCTCTGCCCCCTCATATCCTTCCCCCATTCATTGCCTCCTCCTTCATTTAATGCCACCCACCTTATCCCTCCATTTAATACCTTATCCCTCCATTCAATACCCTATCCATCCATTTAATKCCTTATCCTTCATACGTTAAGTTTTCTAATAAATAAATAAAAATTATTAAGCTTTTAATTCATTACCTAAACCTTTAATGAGTTAATTAATTAATTAATTAATTAATCATCATATATAAACAATTAATAATTAATTAATTAATATTATTAATAAATAATCATTGTTTAACTAAAATATATTAGGATAGTTAATTATTTAATTAATTATACTTGATAAACCTTAAGCAATCATTTAACTAGGGTTTTTACAAGGAAATTTCTGCTGAATTTTGCCCCGAGTGAGCCACTTTCCTTGGTGTAGGAGCTGCCCTACTTTAACAACCCGATAAACATGGATCCTCTTCTAGTGAGTTCCCTTGAACTATGTTTCCATGATATGACTAGTGGATACCTATTCCATGCAGTTAGGTGTCAACTGTTCTGCTATGTCCAAGGTGTCCAATAATGGTGGAAAATAAGGCCGAAGGAGGTCCACATTGAATACTAGGTGAAATCCAAGGAATGGGAGAAGGTTGAGCTCAAAACAATTGTCATCCACATCCTTGGTGATGGTGTAGGGTCCATAACAGAGTGGACAAAGCTTCCGATGAGGCCCTGTAAGGAATTCATTCTGCAAGTGCAACCAAACTTTGTCTCCCACCTGAAACTGGCATGACACCTGGTGTTGATCATGGCGTTGCTTGTACTTGGAATTGGACTTCCGTAAAATATATTGAACCTGTTGGCGGATGTGCTGGATCTGCTCAATGAATTGGGTGGCTTTTTCATCTCTAGTTGGAGCATGCGATGAGTCTTCCTGGGTGGCTGCAAGGGGTAGTACAACATCCATGGGACCCAATGGTTGAAATCCCAAACCCACATGAAAGGGGATGTGGCCATTTGAGCTATGTATGGATCTGTTGTAGCTTTGTTGAACATAGGTAAGACTCTCATCCTAGGTGCAGGGGTGCTTGGAATTGTACATGCACAGGATGTGCATGATTATCTGGTTGAGGACCTCAGTTTGGCCATCCATCTAGCAGTGGAAGGAAGTGGACTTGGTGAGCTTGGTGTCCAGCAGTGACTAGAGGCTCGACCAGAATGTGCTAAGGAACCAGTTGTCCTGATTTGAGATAATGTTTGTGGGATCCAAAAGTGTACCCTCACTCGTTCAAATAAGATCTTGGCAGTGTCCTCTGTTGTGATTCTCTTCTTGCAGGAGGCCAAAATCACCATCTTGGAAAAGTGATCAACAACCAAAAAAACATATTCATTTCCCTTCTTGGTGGATGGAAGGCCCGACATGTAGCCTATTGAGATGGATTCCCAGAGCATGTTAGGAGTAGGAAGATGAGTGTACAGACCTTGTTTCTTAGTGGTTGGTTTGGAAACAGTGCACACGATGTAGGATCAGATATACTTGCTGACATCCTGTCAAATTTTCAACCATTGGAAATGTCGTTGCAACACTACCATTGTCTTTTCCAAATCGAAGTGTCCTGCCACTTGACTGTAGTGGGATTCCCAAATTAGCTTCACTCTCTCTGTTGATGGAACACATAGATGGCCCAGATGTCACAACAACTCATCCTGAAGATGGAAATTAGTGACATATGTGTTTTTTCCCAACATATGGTAGGTGTTGGCGAAGTCAAAATATGTCTCATAAAGGTGGGGTTATCCAGAGATCTCGTGGACAAAATAATTGAGCATTGTGGTGAGTTCCATGACTAGAGGTCAGCTGAGGAAATCAATGACTCAATTGGTAATTCTTGTTTTATACTTGATGTTGAGATGGAGCTGCTGCAAATATGTGGACCATTTCTGATGGCGGTCATTCTTCAATTTTCGTTGTGTATACATGAACTGTAGTGGCTTATGATCATTGTGGATGATTGTCTCCTTCATGAGAATGCAATGCCTCCACTAGAGACAAGATTGTGCAATGGAGTACATTTATTTGTCATAAGTAGGGTACTTATGAATGACATCTGATAGTGTCTCACTATGATAGGCCATGGGGTGTCCATGCTGAGTGATGAATGCACCCACAACATAGTCTAAAGCATCTGTCTTGATTTGAAAGGGATGTTGTAGGTCAAGTAATGAAAGCACTGGGGAAGAGAATAAGAGTTTCTTCATATCATTGAATACTTTTTGTTGGGACATGCCCCACACAAATTTTTCCTCACCACCACCTCTGGTTATTTGGTTGAGGGCCCATGCAATGTGGGAGAATCCCAACATGAAACTTTGGTAGAAATTGGCAAGGCCTAATAAGCTTTGAAGCTCAGTGAGCATGGTTGGGGCTAGCCAATCATGGATGACTTGGATCTTGGATGGATAAACATGCACACCATGTGCATAAACAATGTGTCATAGGTAATGGACCATGTCCACGCAGAAGGGAATTTTTTTCAAGTTGGAATATAGCTTGTGCTGCCGCATATTGTGCATAACCTACTGAATATACTGCAAGTGTTCTAACCATGTCTTGCTGTATACAAGGATGTCATCCAAATACACCACCACAAAATAATTAGTGAAAGGCATCAATATATCGTCCATCATCCTCATGAAAGTTGTTGGGGCATTTTTCAAACCAAAGGGCATGAAAAACCATTCAAAAAGACCTTCTTTTGACTTGAAGGCAATTTTTCATACATTTGTTGGCTATATTAGGACCTGATGGTAGCCACAATCCAGATCAATATTACTGAAGTATTTCCCCCCCAGAGATCATCAATTCAGGGAATCAAATACCGGTTCATGAGTATGATTTTATTTAGGGCTCAATAATCAATGTAGAGTTGCCAAGTCCCATCTTTCTTCTACACCAGCATGATTGGGCTTCCACAAGGTGATGATCTGGGTTGTATGTGCCCCTTGTGGATAATTTCTTGGATCTAACAATTGATATCCTAATTTTCTATAAGAGAGATGTGATAGAATGGCCCATTGGGTAGCGATGCATTGAGGGTCAAATCGATGGGATGCTTGACCTGAAAGTGTAGAGGTTCCGCAATAGGTGATGAGAATATGTATTTTTATTCTTCCACAACCTTATCCACTTTCTTTTGCTGCATGGAGAGGTCGGTCATGGAGGCCATGGATGTGGCTGCAACCTTTCTCTCACTCAGAGAGAGAATCGCAAAGAATACAAAATTGCCGATCTGAGAATTGACCTTCGTGCATTGCTTGACAGAGATCAAGGAAACAATACTAGCTGGGACTACCTCAGGTATCCTGTACAATTTATTGTTCAAAGTAATAATAACACTACGATGCCTAGACTCATATATGACATGATGTTTCCATAAATAAGGTTGGCCCAAAAGAACATCAAAAACTTCAAGGGGAGCAACATCACATAGTTCCTCATCTTTGAATGGCTTGATTTCATATGACAAGCGACATTGTTGGATGACACGAAGATCACTTCCTTGACAGGGCCATCCAATAGTGCAGGGATGCAGGTGCACGTTGTCGGGATGGATAGTTGCATGATGACCTATGATGAGATGAGGTTCTTTTAGCTACCATTATCAAGGCTGAAGTGCAATGGAGTGCCTTTTACCCACATCTGTGAATGAAAGAGGCACTCGCCTTCCTTTGGCTCATCAAGTTCACCATGCTAGATATTGGTGGTAGCAATGGTGGCACTAGGTTCCGCGTCAATAATCCATCTCCCCTTTTCTAGTTATGACTCAGAGTTGGAACCCACATCTGATTCAAAGGCTTTTACCTCAGCCACCAATGACTTCTTTGAGACACAATCAACAATATTATGCCAGGGGATCTTATGGAAGTCACACCACTTCCTAGTATCTTTCTTCGTCTTTCCATTTTCCTTCTTTGATTGCAGCTTGGAATGGTTGTTATGAGGTTACCTATATTTGAACTATCCTTTGTTCTACGGGTTGGGGTTTCCCTTTCCCTGCTTATGCGGTGAGGGGTTCCTAGACCCAAACTGCTGCATGTTTTGTTTAAGCTGAATCTKCTCRATTTTGAAAACATATCGATAGGTTATGCCCAAGGATGAGATGTCCAAAAAATCCATTTCTATCTGTATATATCTATGTAAAACCACCGTGGTACTTGAGCACTAGATGTCACTTAGAATATTTGATACCCAACTTGGTGTGCAAGGTATGGAAGGTATTAGTGAACTCTGACACTGTTTGGTCTCTTTCCTACCACAGTGTGGTCCATCTTATATACAAGTAATCATAACTTCCAACATGGTAGYATTGTTCCTTAATRACATCCCTAGAGGAACCCCAAGTGGGTGCAACTACAAATAATGTGGATTCCTCTATTTCCTTTTTCTCACATAAAATCTACCACCAATATTTGACATGGGGGATGGCCTTAAGGATCACAAATGTAATCTTTTCTCTATCAGAAAAGTTGTGGACAGAAAAATACCCTTCTAGAAGGTTTAACCATTTATCTACGGGATCGACATCTATTTTACCTTCAAATATAGGAATATAAAAATTAATCTGTGTCTTGAAGGGGGCAACACCTCCGCTTGAGGTGGATGTGTCGCTTGTTGGCAGCCATCAAAGGATTTGTGCAAAGTTGTTCATCATCTCATTCCTTTGTCGCTTAAGGGATTCCTCGAGTAACATTTTGAAAGGATCTCCTATCCCTTCGTCTTTATTTTTTCCCACCATGGAAGGTTTCTTGGGCGTGCAAGATCAATTTTCCTCAAGAGAAACAAGCTCGAGACCCAACTCTCTATACCCTAACCGTGTCAGGGACATGCATTAAAAAAACGACAAGCAACATACCACTCTGATACCATTGATCCATATTTATGAGTAGAACAGAATGAAACAATAGATGTATAATATAACACAAAGACACATTGAAAAATAACAGAGATACAATAAAACTTGGCTTCTATTAAATAATAAATATGTTGAAAACTGTAAAATACAGTCTGAAAACAAGCTTGGTAGAATGGTGGCAGCTTATCTTTGAGAAGAGATGTGACGGCTACGCTTATTCACAATAATATCAGTACAATGAGGCTCTAAAAACATTTTTACAATAAACATGAATTCCAAAACCCTATACATCCAAAAACATAACTCTAGGAGATGAAGCATCAAAAGTCATGTGGGCCCCATTGGGGTAAGTTAGTACATCAACTTCCAGGGGTCATAACTTCTGCATACGATCTCTGTTTAGGGCACATGATAGCTTGTTGGAATGGTATTGACGAGGATATTCATTTATAGGGATAAATTAAAGCCTTTGACTATCATTGAGGTTTCCGATAATGAAAAAAACATCATTTAGACCCTCAAAATGGTCCCAGAAGTTCAAGAACCGAAAAAATGCTAAAAATAGTAAGTTGCCAAAAAAAATTGTTTTAAGCCAGTTGGAAAAGGTGGGTGGCCACTGATATCCTCTTGGATCATGGATTCTCATTGTTCCCATGTTTAAAACTGATGATAAAAGTAATCCCTCTAATTATAGGACCATTATGATTAGCCACATTTTAGCCAAGCTATACATAAGTATTGTAGAAAATAAGATCGTCATATTGATTGAAATCTATGGAAAAAGAGATAAAGTCCAATCCATATTTAGAGAATATCATTCAATTGTGGACAATCTTGTTATGCTTAGAATAACCAAAACGTAGTTTCACAATAATAAAACCAATATCGATATATTCAGAGTCAACTCGCACTTGCTCATATTTTTTATCTGATCACCAAACATTGAAGGAAAATGAAATTTTGGTAGTAATATATATGCATATATAATTCAGTTGAGAAAATAACAGGATTTATATTTTTTACATGCATTTTAAATGGTGATAAATAAAATAATTTAATATTAACACCTTCAAGAGAGAGAGAGAGAGTATACCATCCTATGTAGAGCATAACTTATAACTTCTAAAGTTGTGAGATTTGGCATGGTTAAATCATTGCATAGAATTAAAATAATTTCCAAACTTCCCATCTCTCATGCACCAAATTGGAAATCACATAATTTTAATATATAACTTCCTCAACTTAATATCCAAATTATTAAGACATTTAAATGTAACTTTGGAAATTTTACCAGAGTTTACGAGTCTTTGCCATTCATTGAACTTTTCTCAAAGAACATATAAATATATAAATACATATATCAATTTGGGAATTTTTTTATTTATTTACATTATTTTTCAGAACATTACATTTCTTCGAGATAAAATACTCCATGGTAAAACTATGTTTTTACCAAAAATTACTATTCTCCTTTTTTATGCAATTCTTTGTTATTTTAAGGGAATAGTTATCATGTTCAATTCTTTCCCCTTTGGAAATTAAATTACTATGTAACGCCTAGTAAAATTCCTTTTTTACAAAATACAAATGAAACTTAATTAATTACAATGCATCCAATTTCTAATTTTCTTTTTATTTCAAATTAGGAACTTGAACTTTATTCCTCGTTCTTTGCTCATTATTTATTTTTTAAAAACACTTTGGATTTCTTCAACATTTGGATTATTTTTTCAAAATCAAATATGGGTATGCACTTCCCTCTAATCATAAAGCCTAACAGATCTCTTAGGACAACAAAATAGCTAAGACCATCTTATCAATCTTCAAGTTTATATTAGCAATTGCATTCCCCATTTACCAAGATTGTTCTGTAAGGACTTTAGTGGCTTAGTATTTACTAATAACTCGAGGAATTTTCCACATGAACTACTATATGTGACCAACCAACACTTTGTTCATACTTTGAGTGACAAAACCTTACTAACAACTATGTAACATACCACATTTACACATTTATTTTTTCTTTTCGTTAATTTAATGTCGTCTATTGGTTGAGCATGCAATGCATTCCACGCACATCACCCAATAATTGTATTCGTTTGGAAAAGTTCAATGAGGGATATCTTTTCTACTCCTCTTTTCTTTCGTAGGAAAATTGCACGCATAGGTGAATACTTACCTGGTAAGTGAACACAGGGGTTTTCTTAAAATCATTTTGTTATTTGAGCTCAAACAAACTTGGGTTCGTTTTCTTCCCCTAACTTTCGTTGTTGTGTAAAGGTTTCCTAGTTTAAACTCATTATTTAGCCATTAGGAAATTTTTGTTAATGTGTACGAGTATCTCCTTCATTACTAAATGATTATATTACCATTCTTTATATATGGAAGCTCTTCTCAGATTTAAAAGTTTTCGTAAGCCCTTTCTTTAATCTTTGCATGTATTTATACTTCCAAACATGGAAGTGATTTTTTACTTTGTGGTTCTCTTTTTGAATAAGTTCCTTTTCAATGCCATTCATGCAAAAAGGGAAGTTCTGGGTTTTCTGGAACCCCCCCACCCTTTTTTACTGTTAGCTACCTTGGATTGGTATCAAACTAGATTTGATTCTAATGTAAACTCTATGACCTAGTTCTGTTTGTCAACAAAATGTATATTCATTTTGGTTGCTATATATTTATATAGTATTTAACGTTTTAATATGATATCTATTTCTAATGATGGGTCCTTGGCATTGTATGAGGAACCCATTAGGTCTTCTGTCCCTTCCGACACTTTACTCAATCAAAACCGTCGAAAGGAATCAAATCAATTCTCTCTTACAACACATGTAAAGGATTATATATATAGAATAATAGTTTCATA
>SNQJ01S0152101.1:0-22970 GCA_010110895.2 Picea sitchensis | reverse complement strand
GTTTGCTTTCACCTAGCCCCATGTAAAATATTTTATTAGAATTAGGAGTGTATATAAATAAGCTCTTTCGAGCATGTATTTTCTTTTGTTTCGATTTACATTTCGGCTTGTATTTTCAGCAGCAAGAGGTTTTGAGCTTGACTCCATAGCCCAACAGCAAGGCACTGAAGCTGCGGAATGAGTCCTTAGAGCATCACAGGGACGACTCTATCCCCCATGGAGCCTAATGTTAGTGATAATTCTTGTCATGGGCTCGAGAGCACCCAGATCTGCAGGTTGCACGAGAAGCGCCCAAGCGTAGCACACAAAGAGATCCATTTCGGGCCCAGGTCAAGCGAGTGAGCGCTCCGATTTCAACGTCCAGGATGTATCCAAAGAATCAAATCAGCGGTGAGCGGGAAATTGCGATCAACAAAGTTGTGCCAAGGTTAGCGCATGGATGGCGCCCGTAGCATGTTCAGGAGTGGATGACAGCCGCTCATCCCAAAGGGCACGTGGCACGAGATCTGGTCGCGTCGGCGTTTCGGCGATCGGGGGTTCATGGGGTGAGAGTTTCGTGTTGATCAACATCGCGAAACCCCGAACCCCGATAGCGTCGAAAGCATAGAAACTGGGGCCCTCGGTCTCACGAAGTGTTTTCAGCCGTCCATCCAGAGGGGACACCTGGTGGCAAATAGAGCCATCTCGGCGTATCGCTCATCGCGATTTCAATCAGTAAAGGGTAGCCCTTTCATATCCGCGAACGCCGAAAGGATATGGTCACAACCCCTGGTCACTTGGGGAGAGGGAAGAGCTGCATAAAGAGGGCCAAAGGCGTTGAGTTCAATTGCAGAAGGGATCATTACAATCTCCAGGCGCCATCGGACCCGATCTTAATAGATTTTTCTAGTATTGAAGTAAATGACAACAAGAGCGGGTGGTTGAAGTCTCCTTTCATTCATTAAGTGAAGGGATGGAAGGTCCGGCAAGCCGTCTGACCGAGGAGGTCATGTGTATCGATTTTCTCAAAGAAGCCATGCCAAAGTCCTCAACTCGACAGAAAAGTCTGCACACGCTAGCAGAGCACTTAATGGCTCAGCTACCCTCCTTGCAAGAGCCATGCTTAGTTAAGACGACGCTTAAAAGAAGATATCAGTACGAGTTTGACTGAAGGGACACCCAGCTTTGGGTGACTGGACACGCCTCCGTGAGGCGATTTTCTCTGAGTATATAGACTGGGTCTTTGTATTTTTGTAGGGATCGATGGTTGAGCTGAGCTCCCGGTTGTAAAGCTTTAATGAAGCATTGTTGCTCTGGTTATGTATGAACCTTGGAGACTTCTTGCCTTATGAATGCCAGTTTCTTTCATACCTCTGTTTACACTATGTTAGAGCAGCTCGGAATTGGAGGATCCAGTCGAGCTGTAACTATTATAGGATGATGTTGTAATGGATCACTGTAGTAGTTACGGAGCCTCTAATCAGTTCCTGTGATTTCTTTAACATTGAGTGACTTGGAATTGGAGGATCCAGTCAAGTCCCCTTTCAGCTTCTTGAGACCCTGAACCAAGAAGATCTTGCATTCAGAATCTTTCTTCTGCAAACTGTTGTAAGCCTGTTGCCCAAAGCCGTTTGTTCACCCTTCTTACAAAGTCTTCCACCTGGTCACCTTTTAATCAACCCACTGGCTGAAGTTAGGATTCTAGACCTCCTTTGTTCTTTATGTACCGGACCCAGTCCCTGAGTTAGAATGATATCTCCTCGAGTCTTTATCTCCATTCGGTCACCCCTTTATAAACAAATCGTGACATTAAACTGATGGGTGTCGGGCTCTGCTCCTGCAAGCAATCCAGGAGTGACTTCTGATGCTAACAATACCCACAATCCTAATGCTAGAGCCGCCCATAATTACGCTATTGTTGAGGACATGGGTCAAACCCCTTGTGCGATGTCAGCTCTAGAGGTACTCCAAACGTGTCCTTCATAGAGGAATGCCTTGCTATCTGCGTTAGGAGCTCTATATCCTTGTGGCTTGAAAGTTATCAAGTTTGATGTCATAGATGTGAAGCCTCGCTTGCTTTACCATGTGGCATTTCAAATCCACATGGGTTACTCGAAGTATATCATCAAGCGTACTGTTGTTGATGAAGGCACTACAACATGTGTGATGTCCCTAGTCTATTGGAAAGCCCTCGGCTCTCCGACCCTTTCTCAGTCTCCGACCATGTTGACTGCGTTTGACGGTCATTCCTTCCACCCTCACGATATTCTTCCTGCCTTTCTGGTCCAGTTAGGTGGGAAGACGATAGAGGTGGATGTCGAGGTGGTTCATGCCCCCCTCGATTATAACTTGTTACTAGGACGCAATTGGACTTATGCTATGACTGCAATCGTATCGTCCGTCTTCTGTACTCTTTGTTTTCCTCACAATGGGAAGATTGTGAGATCAACCAGTGATCTTTTGCGTACGCTAGCCCCAATGCATATGTTGGATCGTCGATCCCCGTGATCGACAATTCTCAGTTGGCAACTAAGAATATCGATTTCAGAATGTATTCATCCCTTATGGTACCTTCGACTTCATGGAATTGATTCATCATATATACGCCATGTCCAGTAGGCTCGTTTCGTCAGAGAGGTCCGTCCCTTTTCTCACTTCCTATTTTAATGATCCTTGGACCCTACCTCCCTCGACTGCATCTTGTGAAGGTTAGTCACATGCTGGAATGACCATGCCACTATCAACAATAGAGATTGCATATCAAGTTGTTCTTGAATCTTCCGTCGATCCAGATCCTATTACCTCGCCAATGGACGAGGAGGATCCTGTTCTAAAGCCCGTGTGGGCCACTTCATCATATTTTTCACGTGGTTGCCTCGATGAGACTTTGCCTTCAGATGAAGCCATCATAGAGGCCATGAATAGTTCTGACAAGCCTTGGGATGATATGCATCATCGCTCTTATTTTCTCCCAAAGCTTGCCAAAATCGAACAAGATGATTTTAGATCTACTTTGAGTGAGATAGTCGGTCACGCTGTAGTTCCACTCGATACACATGACATTTATGCCGAAGGAAACATGGCGACTATCTCTCCTACTGTCACGATTGATATCTCTCGTACCCCTGGAAAGATTGAAAATGTATACATTGGTGCAGATTGTTCGCCAGAAGAAATTCTGATCCACACCAAGCTCTTCAAAGAATTACAAGATGTATTCACTTGGTCATATGAAGAGATGCTAGGAATCGACCCTCGAATTATCGAACATGAGATTAAAACTTACCCGGATGATAAGCATGTTCGACAACGTCTTAGAGCTGTCAATCCTAGGAAGGCCCATGCTATTAAGGTAGAGGTAGAAAAAATGCTTAATGTTGGATTTATCTACCCGGTTCCCTTGACTGAATGGGTATCCAATCCCGTTCTTGGGAATAAAAAACAAGGAACCATCCACGTATGTATGGATTTTCGTGACCTGAATAAAGCCTGTCCTAAAGACAACTTCCCGACACCCTTCATCGATCAGATTCTCGATGAGTGTGCAGGGAGCGAAGTTTTTTGTTTCATGGACGGATTTTTAGGGTATAACCAAATTCAGATTAAACCTGAGGACCAACATAAGACGACATTTATTTGCCCTTGGGGTACTTTCTCATATCGAAAGATGCCTTTCGGCCTTGAGAACGCCGAAGAACCTTCCAACGTGCTATGACCTTCACATTTCACGAACTCAAGCATATAGTTGAAGCCTATCTCGACGATCTTGCTTCTCACTCCCGTAAGAGAGTGGATCACCCTACACACCTTCAACTAGTCTTTGAAAGATGTCGCCATTATCGCATTCATCTGAACCCTCATAAATGCATCTTTTGTGTTAGGTTAGGTCGATTTCTAGGATTTTTAGTCTTTGAGACTGGGATCATGGTAGATCTGTTAAAGGTGTAGGCAATACTTCGATTGCCTCCCCCGCGCACTATTCGCCAAATTCAAGGTTTACAGGGGAAATCTAACTTTTTACAACGGTTTATAATGAACTATGCCAATATTACTAAGGGTTTCATGCATCTCTTAAAGAAGGACACTCCTTTTATCTGGGATGAGCGAGCCCAGGAATCTTTTGATGCTTTGAAGAAAGCCTTGGTATCGACGCCTCTATTGAAGCCTCTGAACTACAGTTGAGATTATTTGCTTTATGTCACCGCGTCCGAAGAGATGATTGGTATGGTGTTGGTTCAAGAGGATGATGAGCTCTGTGAGAACGTCTTGACTATCTTAGTCGAAACTTGGTCGACCCTGAACTCAAATATTCTCATGTTGAAAAGATAGCTTTGGTTACTATTCACACAGTCCAACGATTACAACATTATATATTGCTTTGAAAAACTACTTTGATTTTCAATGTCAATCCATTTCAATACGTCCTTACAAGGCGTATCATAGGGGGAAAGTACAATAAGTGGATTGTCATTCTACAAGAATTTG
Source organism: Picea sitchensis (assembly GCA_010110895.2). Classification (NCBI taxonomy): domain Eukaryota; kingdom Viridiplantae; phylum Streptophyta; class Pinopsida; order Pinales; family Pinaceae; genus Picea; species Picea sitchensis. The sequence continues at coordinate 18,506 of SNQJ01S0152101.1, read as the reverse complement.
ATCTCAATTTTGCTTCTGCGAAGTCCAAAAAATTATTAGTATTTGCAGAGTTAATATCCAACTTCCCTCGGCCAGATGAGGATGTTATTCATGTTGATTCATTTGCAGATGAGCACATTTTCCTTGTCTTGTCGTCAAACCCCTGGTATGGAGATATCGTTCTCTATCTTTAAACTTTGAAGTTCCCTTAGCATATCTTGCGAGATGACCGACGATCTATATGATACCAAGCTAGGAACTATCTTATCATCGTTGACACCTTGTATCGTCGAGGAGTGGACAATATCCTGCGTCATTGTTTAACTCACGAAGAAGTTGAGTCTGTCCTTAACAACTGCCACAGTGGGGCTTGTGGTGTTCATCTATCCGAGCTTGCAACAACCCCAAAAAAATTGCGAGTCGGTTATTTTTGGTCGTCTATCTTTAAATATTGCGTCGAAGCGGTTAAGAAGTGTCACCCCTACCAGGTGTTCACTCGAAAAATGCGCTCTCATCCAACTCCTCTCCATCTAGTCATTTTCGTCGGTCCCTTCACCAAGTGGGGGGTGGAATTTGTGGATTGCAACCCAACTTCGGCCCGGGGGCATCAACACATTATCGTGGTTATAGACTAATTTACTAAGTGGGTTGAGGCCATGCCTACAGTTAAATCCGATGGGAAAACTGTCGCCTTCTTCGTATTCAATCAAATTATAGCCAAGTTCGGAATGCCGAGTGATATTGTCACTGATCATGGCAGTCACTTTCATAATGAGATGATGGAAGAACTAGCATCTAAACTGGGGTTTAAGCATGGTCATTCTTCCCCTTACTACCCCCAGGAAAATGGACAAGTAGAGGCTGTAAACAAGTCTCTCAAGACCATTTTGTAGAAAAATGTCAGCTAGAGCAAATCTGACTGGCATATCATGATTTATCCAACACTTTGGGCATACCGAACCTCGGTCAAGACTTCCACCGATTTTTCTCCTTTCCAGTTAGTACACGGTGTGGAGTCAATCTTAACTATTGAGTGAGAGATCCCTTCTCTTAGATTGGCAGTTGTGCTCCTACCTGACACTTTTGATCTCGAAACAATGCCTCGTACACCTAGAGAGTCTACATGAGTAGCGTCGAGACGCCTCTATGACCATCAAAGCGAATAAAAGACATGTCAAGGTCCAATACAATAAGTCTTTATGTCCTCGACTGTACGCTAAGGGTGACTTAGTCCTTCTATATGATCAAGCCAAAGAACCACTGGGGGCAGGCAAGTTCAAACCCATGTGGCACGACCTCTATATCATACGACGTGTCTTAGAAAAAGGAGCCTATGAATTATAATATCATGAAGGGAACATGTTGGTTGAACCCAACAATGGGCTCTATTTGAAAATATATTATGCTTAGGCCCCAAGCTTGGGTGTAACTCTTTGTATACTAATGTATTTTAGTGTATATATATATTCCCTTTATTTTTATCTTCAGCTTGCTTATCAAGTTTTCCCTTGGTTGGAAGATGTCAACAGAGTCTTCGATCTACTTAGGATTCGCAGACGAGGCCAGTTGTCATACACGGAACTTGGCTTCCACCGCTTGGGTTGTTTACTCGCACAAGGGTCTACTGGTGTCTTCAAGTGGCATTTTCCTAGGGTCATCCATGAATAATGTGGCCGAATATAGGGTCGTTATAGAACTTTTACGCGATGCCATTTCACATGGTATTTGCTCTTTAGAGGTTCGTCTGGACTCCTAGTTAGTAGTATGTCAATTGAACAACAGTTACCATGTGCGTGACCCTACTCTACTCCAACAATTCCTACGGGTACGACTTTTAGAATGACAGATTGATTTTATTACTTATCATCACATACCTAGAAGTTCTAATTATGTATCCGATGCATATGCTAATTTTGTTTTAGATTGGAATTTGTTACATAACTAAAGAAAAGAAAACATTTTCATCAATGTACACATTGTAACATAAGTAATGCCGAAGAACCATGTTTTTATATATATTTCAAAAAATATGATGTTATAGTACAAAATTGGGGCTAACACCCTCAATATACATATACAACCGATCATACAATAGTCATGACATATATGCCTGTGGCACCGGATGAGTGTCATGATATCAAACTACAACGTTTGCGAGACGTCGAAAGAGTCATACCCAAGCACAAGGCACTCCTACCACCAGTCGCTGCATAGCCTCCGACAGATCCTCCACTTGAACCATGGGAATCCTTTGCGTCAAACGAGATAGGTTGCCCTGCACGTTTTGAAGCACTCTCTCTGCGTCCCCTCCCACTGCCTCATCTCCCAAGTGCCTCCGACGATGTTGTGGTGTATGGCCATCGTGAACCTACGTGTGCATCACATACATGTTTAGTTAGTACTTAACATCATCCAAATATATTTTTGTTATTCTATACAAAAATACAAAAAAATGAAATATTTAAAAAACTTTGACATACCTATGTCTCCGTAGGCGGACCTTAGTGGTAATGGCATGTCAGGATCTCCTTTGAAGTCAATTCCTGCGTAAGGATAATCATCCAGAGCTATCACCTGCCGTCTCCACTAAAAGAAGAAGTCGTCGTTGTAGGGTGTTGGCACCCTATCTGCCCCTGTCGCCTCATACCCTCGGTCCACCGTGCCATGGCTGGATCACGAGGTCCACCCAAAATAATCTAAACTCTAGGTCCCAAGCCTGGAACCCGCTCGAAGAAAAAGATACAAAGGATAGAAGTGAACCCGAAGTTCCTTTTACTACCCTATTTGCATTCTGCCAGCTAACTGCATTCTGTCTGTTGGATCTTCATGTTGGCCAGCAGTGAGGTGCACCAATCGTACACTGTGGGTCTCAAGCACTCCACGGAGTAGAACATAAGTGGCCTCGATGCCTGGTGCAAAAAGGTCCATCCTGTGATCCGTGTCAAAACGAGGACAACAATATTGAGACTTAGATTGTTTATCGCTCTAATGGGGAGTTGGATCCCTACCTTCTTGGTCCCTACAATGCAATGAGCGACTATGTATTCCTCGATTTTCATGCCACTCCCATATCCTCGAGCTTTGAGGTTGACTACCTCACCTCAACGTGACAATCCCGTCAAGAAATAAATGTCCTCAACTTCAATCCTTAATGGTTGTCCATCAAGGTTGAAGCTCTCACTATCCGGATTCCAGTAATCCACAAGCAACTATAGCAATCTCACTTGAGCCCTCATCCCTTTGAGAGCCCAAAAATTGTATAACCCACAACTTCTTAAGTCCATTTGGGCCCCTGGATCTCTCTCCACTGCAACATCCACCTCCTCGTGTTCTCTTTTTCTCCACTCTAGCACCATCCTGCAAGAGTCAAACCCTTTTTTGAGTTAGCAACCTTTAAAAAACATTATCCACGGACATATACGCGAGTTGTAGTGTACACAGTCGTGTATAGAGCTACTTATACACTGTCTGTTTTTCAAACAACCGCATATAAGAATGCATATACACGACTCGATAAACTGTAGCCCACGTACACCTAAGTTTGGAAGTTGCACCCTAAATAACTTAGAAAAGGAGACCTAACTACAAATTTTAATCCACTGAAAAAGAAAGAGGAGAGCAAGATGAGTTACTTGGCCCAGACGGTCATTGATTCTGTCACTCGTAGCTCCCTTAATCACCAGTTGAAGTTCGGAGGCAATTTGGTCTAAAATCCACTATTTGGGTAAAAAATACAAATGGTATATTAATTTTATTTTTTTACTATTTATAGCAAAATTTTACCCACTTTGCATAGTTTTATCCAATATTTTGGCTTAATGGACTAATACGACAATGGATGGAGTTGGTTTTTGTAGTTTTATCCAGGGATTCTTGCGGTTTTCAGCGCCATGTCGCCCGTTCGTAACTTTGGACATGCATTTTTGTTACCCAACATATATGATAAGTATCCAATTCATCGTGCACACTTGTATTGTCCTATGATTATCACTCATATGCCTTAGGTACGAACCCATTTCATAGTGACACAAGACCTTCTATCTGCAACTAGAAGTTTCGTTATCGAATGGTAGAGACTTACCAAACATGCGTACCCTAGTTAGATCCTCTGCTTCATTCGATGCCCATGCATAGATTTTTGTCCGTAGGACCGGGAGTCCCTTATAGCTAATACATGACTTTATGTTGAACCTCATTTAATACTCATAAACATGGTGACCTATACCTAGAAGACTCCCAAACGAGTTTGATTTAAGCTATTTTCCAACTCGTTTCAAAAAGCGAAAAGATTGTCGAGTGAACTTGTCTCTTTCACACTCGTAAATTGGATTTGAAAGGACGTCTATTTGGTGCAATTTTATCCATTTTTCAAACCAAGTAGAATAAGATTACGAAAAATGAAATTTTTTGGCGTTAAGTTGTAATTGCATCTCATTCTCTCACTTGCAGTATTGAACCTATTGTCGGTTCTCGCTTTTGCGTTATAAGGCTTTCACCTCAACAATTTGTATCACCATCCAAGCCGAGCCTTGTTTATATCCTTTGCAGCTTGACACCCTATACCCAGGAGGAAACATTCCCCCGAGTGTGCATCTCCCACATGCACCCCCTTGCATTGAGCATAGGTATGTTCCACTATTGGAACTAGATTGCTTGCTTGTGACACTCGTTTCCTCCTCTGTTAGCATTCATTTGACTATGAAAAAACAAAAAAAGACGGTCGGGAAAAGAATATTATCTTTTGTTGGCAGCAGGTGTTGCCTTTGAACAAAGCACAAATTTTTTGAGTCCACTTGTCATCAGAATTTTGGCTTTAGCATGACCTTAAGAAGCTGAGCTCGTTACAGACAGTTTACTCCCCAGACTGGTTACTCTTCCAATCCCTATGGAGAGTTTGATTGATGTCTCCTACATCTCAAAGTTTCACCATTGAGTCTATGCTGCCAGAGTCCTCCATATGTCTTATGCTCTTGTTCAAAGGATGCTATCAACTTGTGTTGCCCATTCCTCAGAACTCTTGACTTTGCATGTCAGCCATACCCTCAGTGTGTCTCAGAATCACATAAAGTTGTAGTTCTATCGTGCACCCTAGTCCTACTTTCAGCATTGGTAGGTAACCTTGAACCCAACAATCGACATTTAATCATGGGTCGTTGACTGGGTGGTTTCCCTTGTGTTCGATGACAAGACATCTATTTACACATTGGGATTCATGAAGTGTCTTGGATTCCATTAGCCTTATTGGTGGTTTTCTCGCCTTTGTCATCAATTTTCCTTATTGGTTGTTATTCAGAGGGTATTTTTCGTGTACTGCTTGCATCTAGCACACGCGAAAGATGCACAAGTTCATTGGTTCGTGAACTTGTTTTTCGTCCGATTTCCTCCAAATTATGAAGGTCCTGCTTTGTACCTCGTGATGAATGATGAGAGATGCCTTAATGCTCTCCTTTCAATGGGTCTCCTTCCATCGACTTCATCTCATCTATTATAGAGACGAGACTTAGAGTCATATGAGTATCTAGAGGCTTGTAGTCATTAGTGGCAGGTTCTCTCACCATCGACAGTTGGGAATACATCAATGTTTCCTGATCGATGGATTCTTTAAGTGTTCGACCCCAACACCTTTATTCACACTTGTAAGAATGTGCTCGGTGCCTTGATACCTACTTTCATTATCGGTAGGTTGTCTCATGTTTGTTAACGATATACCTCAATGACCGGTAATCAAATGAAGTCTCATTGTGTTCGACCTCAACTCCTTTATTTACACGATGTACACTTGCACCTTTGGTGGATTTTGTAGAAGACTTGAAGACATCAGTTCTTGGTCACAACTTTCCTGAGTTGTTGCTACCTTTCATTGGACCAGTACCTATGTGACTGCAGTGATCATGGGAGATTAGATTGTACTCCATTGTATACAAATATCTTCAGATTGATTTTGAGACTAGTTTTACTGGGCCTTGTTCGTGACTATGACAGCCTTTGGCACGTAGCCACCTTTGTATTGCCTATTCATGGCCATGGACAGTTGTTTGGTATATTTTCACATGGATCTGCAGTGTAATTCAAATTGGCATCCATGTATGCAAAGTCAATACAGATTGTAATGAGCAACTAGTTCTTCCAGCTGGATCCCCATTACTCCACTTATGGGTCTTATAATCTATTTCGACCATTGCAGATACTCCTCTGACCTCACACATTAGGGGGCATCTGTTATAGCAATATTTGTCTCACCCTATGAAAACTTACACATAAGGCCTTTTTCCATTTCCCTATGCAGACTTAAAGTCCCTTTTTGCAAATCCCAGAGCTAAAAACATTATTTTTCTACATATACGCGCCCTACCTATTATACAACATGTGTATATGCAAATTGCACCACTACAGTCCGCGTACATCGGGTTTTGTGCCCAAAAATAAAAAATGGTGTTGGGTTTCCATGTCACATCACGAAATCCATGATCCTTGACCTTCCATATGATGGAAACGTTCCGACTCGACCCTTCAATTCCACTTGAAGGCTATAAATGGACCAAATCCGAGCTATGCAAAAGAGGATAAGAACTCAACTTTGAGAGCAAAGTTACTCTGAAGAAATTATTCACTTCATATTGAGTCTGCATCTCTTTGTCCTTTTAAGTCTGAACAGATTGTTCAGCCCCCAAGCTCTTCCCTACTTGATTGAGAACCTCATTGTCTCTCTTATATGAGCTTGCCTTTGGTGGAGGATTGAAGTGGTGGAGGCCCAACTGGAAGGGACTTAGTTTCTCGGTTCCGAACCGTGCCAACACAGAAGTTTGTAATTCATTCACTTCTGTTGATTACATTTTAATGGAAATACTATTTTCTCGTCCAATTAATATCTTGCAAATATTTGAATTGTTATTCCATGGGTGTATTTGTTATGAATGTTGATGGATTATGCTATGAATGTGCTAACATTATATACTATCACCATATGCTTGCGCTTCTTGGTTGTTGAGGACAAGTTGCAGGTGTATTGCTTTGAGTCAAATGCTCAATGATGGACTTCATCGAACGTCTAGACGAGGTGGGCCTCTTATCTTGTCTTGCTAGCACATTTGTTTATATAGCATACCTGAGATTAGAGTTGATTTCTGCAGTCATTTTCGTCTGTTGTGGTTTACCCCTAGCCATAGAGAGATTTTCCTTGTAACAAGGTTATTTGTTGTTTTGTATTATTCCTCGGGTGGGCCATTATCACAAGACGAAAGCCCATATTTTATTTTAATAAAATCAACATAGTATTGGTTTTCCCTTGGGGGTTTTTCGGGGGTATTTATCCAGAAAATTACGTGTGCAAATGTGTTTGGTTTCATGTTGTGCTTTCGCTGATTTATTTATTTAGATCGCTAAAACTCAATCATGTTTTTATTCAATAAAATTTTCTTAATAAGTTTATTACAACAAGGGTTTGCTAGGAAATAAATTGTTGAGTGTTGGGTTGTCGAAAATTAACATGTATTAGAGGATTTTATCGGTGAAGAAGATATTGCAACATAAGGACACAATATTTGAGCTAAGGGTTGTGAACATTTTCCAAAGCATTTGTTTTGACATTAGGTTAATCAATTTGAATTATATTTGTATGACTAAACGTTGGGTGCTAAAGTGCTTTAGATTCTCTTTTTGATGATGCTTATTGTTGTCAATATGAGGAGATTTAAAAGTAGAGTGATAATTCACCAAAAGAAAGGATAGTTGTTTTGAATAAACAAGCACTCAAGTCAAACACTCTTTGGTATTTTGGAAGTCTTATAGTTAAACGTTTAAGTGGTATTTGTAAGGGAAAATGTCTAATCAAAATATACAATGTAACTTGGTCTTATATGCATTTTCAAAGGGATTTGTCTATAAAATCAATAATGTCAGTAATAAAATAGGTACAGCCTTGGGATCTTCTAATGATTTAAAGATTCCTAAGAATGTTCTTGCCATATCCAATATATTTGAAACTCTCAAGAATGTTTATATATATATATAATCATTTCTAAATATTTTACACTACTGTCCACATCCTTTTATTTAAAAAAAAAAAAAGCCCCCACAAACCTCATCTTGACAACCCTCTGTTAAAATATTCGATGTGCTCGTTTTACCATAGAAAATATCACTATTGCCACCCAACTATAGGCACACAACCACCCCCGAGCACCATAACCTTTTATAGATAGAATGATTCCGGAACAAACACTATAACCAACAGATAACCACTAGAGCGCATCTTTCTCCAAAGATAGCTTACCAGACAGAAAGTCTCAAAGCCATAGAACAAGAACAATACTTAGCTGCAGCAGTTGCAGCTTCACTTCTTTCAAGACGTCATCAAGAATACCACCAATATACTCCAATACATCACCAAGAATATCACCAAGAGATACTAGAAGATAGGGCGCACATCTTAGGCTATATGGTGCTAGAGAGAGAGAGACCAAGAATCACCCAGAAGATGCACCTTCCAAACTTGCAACTGTAGCTCTAAACTTGCGCTAGACTTGACTAAGAGAATGAGTGAAGTGGTATGGTACAAATGATCTCAAGCACCATCTATTTATAGTGGTTCTCGTCACCTATCTAGGTCGACTTGTCCTTTTAGAGGCTAATAATTTAATATTAATTATTTTACTGAGCCGACTTGTCTTCTAGGGTTTTTAAACATCTGTTTAGGGTTTCTCTTGCTTCTAGAATATTCTATTCTAGCCAAAGCTTACACATGGAGGTTAATACCTCCCGCAACTACCATAATATCAACACTCCCTCCTAGCTAGGGAGGTATTAACTGTAATGATCTCAAACACATCCATCCATTTCACATGGCATGGGCAAGGCTCACATAGTCTTGCAGACCATTCTATAGGTAGCATCATCATAGCCACACAAGCTATCTCATGATCACGTAGATCAAGTCACAAGCATCATCATCACTATCCATCTAGCTGGCAGTCACCTCCTAGCTAGGGAGGTATTAATTGTAATGATCTCAAACACATCCATCCATTTCACATGGCATGTGAAAGGCTCACATAGTCTTGCAGACCATTTTACAGGTAGCATCATCATAGCCACACAAGCTATCTCATGATCATGCAGATCAAGTCACAAGCATCATCATCACTATCCATCTAGCTGGCAGTCACCTCCAACACTATTGGTTGGCACACCAGTCTAGGAAATACCTTCAACACTATTGGTAGTCTCCATGGAAATCTAGTAGTAGTACACAGTTACTACAATGCCATCCAATAGATCACAACGATGTCAATCCATAGTAGTACACAACTACTATCCAGTGGTACACAACCACTTCTAATAGCGCACAACCACTCCTAGTAGCGCACAACTACTATCTAGTGACATACAACCACTACCAGTGGAACACATCCACCACAATAGTACATAGCTATTGTTCAGAGACACACAATCTCCATTGTAATAAACTAATAGCTACACAAGCTATCACTATGCAGTACAACAGTCTCCTGGCATCAAATCATATCATCCTCTACATCATCTCTCAAGGCCATACTCCATCTGAGTAATCAGGCATGATGTTGAATAAGTCATGTGCTAGACTTAGCGCACTTAGCAGAGTGTCTCGCATAAGTCATTCACTCAAAATAGTGTCTCACATAAGTCATTCACTCAACATAGTGATACCGGGACCATTCTTCTAATCCAAACATATGTCCTGGAAGAATGATTGTCCCAACAGACGTTGAATTCCCTGCAATGGGCTACAAGGACCATTCTTCTAATCTGTACATAGGTCCAAGAAGAATAGTTGTCCTCCCAGATGTTGAAAGCCACACCATGGGCTCCAAGGACCATTCTTCTAATCTAGACATATGACCTAGAAGAATAGTTGTCCTGGACCATTTTCCCTCCAACAACTACTCTTAACTCAATGAAAATGTCTTTCCTGTAGCAATCTCCCCGCTCGGGTCACTGCTGTGAACTCAAGGAGACAGACCATTCTTCTAATCCGGATATACGTCCTAGAAGAATAGTTGTCTTGGACCATTCTACCTATCCCGGAAATGCCCCAGGAGAATAGTTGTCCATGGTACATCAACAATCTGTCAACCTAGACCATTCTTCACGGGGAGAATGTCTGTCCACCAACAATATGTTGTTCCTGGACCATTCTCCACCTGGAGAATGTCTATCCACACACTGAATATCCATGATGCCATATATCAACACTCCCTCCCAATCGAAGAAGTCATCTCCTCCGTTTAAACCAAGGGAGGTATCTCCATTGTATCATCTCTAAGTCGTACTAACATGATGCGAATGCATCATATCTAAGTTGTATTGGCATGATGTGGAGTATTATCTACATCATCTCTAAGTCGTACTAGCATGATGCGAATGCATCATATCTAAGTTGTACTGGCATGATTTAGATCAATGTCTGCATCATCTCTAATCCGTACTAGCATGGTGTCAATGCACCATCTCTAAGTTGTACTGGCATGGTGTGAGCCATCTGCATCATCTCTAAGTTGTACTAGCATGATGTTATTGCATCATATCTAAGTTGTACTAACATGATGCGACTTAGGCATATGCATAATCTCTAAGTTGTACTAACATGATGCTAATGCATCATATCTAAGTTGTAGTAGCATGATGTGTCTCAAGACATCTGTATCATCTAAATTGTACTAGCATGATGTTGAAGCATCACATCTAAGTTGTACTAGCATGATACAGACTAACAATCTGTTTATCACAATGTATCACAGTCGAATCCAACACCTGATCAAATAGTCTAGAAACCAGCTTACGGAGCCATACTACTTCCTTACAAGTATCACAAGTTGCAATATACTCTTCTTCCGCAGTGTTGAGTGCAACAAACTTTTGTTTCATGCTAGCCCATGATATCATAGCAGATCCCAAACTGAAACATATACCAAAAGTACTCTTTCTATTATCTGAACTCCCTGCCCAATCTAAATCAGTAAGTTCATGCAGTTGTACATCATTGTTTGAGGCATATCTCAAACCATAATTTAGCCTCCCACGAAGATATCTCAAAATGTGCTTTGCAGTTATCCAATGCTCATGTCTAGGTTCCACCTGGAACTGGCTCAACATGTTCACAACAAAGCAAATATTCGGTTGGGTATTAACCAAATACATCAATGAGCCAATCAACTACCGATACAGGGATGACTCTACTGGATTGGAATTAGAGTCTATCAACTTCTTCAGATCTGTCACCATGGGAGTTGGCATGATTTGCAATCCATCATCCCCAAATTCTAAAGTATCTTTACAACATACTTCCCTTTCCCCGGGAAGATTTCACCATGTTTCTGCTATACTTCTAATCTCAAATAATAATGCATGAGACCAAGATCATTTGTATCGAATTCAGAGGCTAACTCCCTCTTACATTGAATAATGAGAGGCTCTACACCTGTCATAAACAAATCATCAACATATAGTAGCTGGATCATAGGTGCATCATTCACAACTTTGTAATAAGGATATGGATCAGCATAGCTCTTGGAAAATCCAAGCCTCGTCAAGTAACTGTCAATTCGTGCATACCAAGCTCTATGTATATTTCTTCCCCAATTACTCCATTGAGAAAAGCGGTCTTTACATCAATCTGATGTAAACTCCAACTCATGGATATTGCAAGAGAATAGAGGTGTAGCTAGCAACTGGAGCAAGCGTCGCATCACAATCTTCTCCCTCCTGCTGGGAGAACCCTCTAGCCACTAATCTTGCCTTGTATCTATCGATACTTCCATCTACTGCATGCTTTATCTTGTAAACCCATTTTGAAGTGACTACATACTTTCCTTCAAATCTAGACACAATTTCCCATACATCATTTTTCATGATGGATTGATATTCTTCCATCATAGCTTCCTTTCATTCTTTCTTCTTGACTGACAACCAAAGATCCTCAAGTGTTCAACACTTGACTTCTTTCCGGAGAAAGCTTCTTCTAGAGTCATGTTCTTCAATATATGATGAGGACTTCTATTATGAACATATACGACTGTCATAGCTGCTTCTCCCCATAGAAACATGGATAGATTCTGGTCATTCATCATTTCCTTGATAGATTCTTCAATGGATTGATTCTTTCTTTCTACTACACCATTTTGCTAAGGATTGTAGGGAGTAGTGAGCTCCCTCCTAATCCCGACTTCTCTGTAGAATGTCTTTAAATCATCTGAGGTGTATTTTCCCACTTAGTGAGGACGTTGGCATTGGTCCACACACATATGAATGAATGATGTCCAAAACTTCTTTTGCTTTACACGCTTCCTTTAGAATTGGTACTTGGTGAGATCATTTGTCTCACCACTTGATGGAGTCATATGCTCCATGTTTGCAACTGTCATTGTANGGCATTGGTCCACACACATATGAATGAATGATGTCCAAAACTTCTTTTGCTTTACACGCTTCCTTTAGAATTGGTACTTGGTGAGATCATTTGTCTCACCACTTGATGGAGTCATATGCTCCATGTTTGCAACTGTCATTGTACAATGTAGGTCCTTTTCAAAGCTATCGCATGTGACCTGCTCGGAACAAGAACAACAAGAGAAAAAGTATTTCCAATAGCATTTTCATAAGAACATATCTAAGATAACAAAGATGGTAATCATCATAGGATTACCAAGGTGACCTGCCCGGGAACAAGAAATGTCTCCTAAAAGAGATGAAAGTTCATTCTGCAAACAAGTGAAATATATATATATATACATATGCAACCAAGTATACCTAGCAATAATATAACCATTCAAAGATTGTTGTCATAACTAGTGTTTACTTGTACTATAGCAACTATCAACCTTGATATGTGTAAATTGAAACTTAACAATTTGATCAATCAAACCTGGAACCTGAAGCCTCAATTGCTTGTTCCTCTGAATGTACTGAATCCAAGATCATTGCTTGGACAAGTTCTCTTTGTACATTCCCTGCAAACACACTCATGCTTTGCTAGATGATATAACTTGAAAATCATATATAAGTGCATACCTTTGAAATTTGCAGCATCGTCTAGCTTGTCTTCTAATCTGAAACTAGACACCATCTTGACAAGAAGAAGTTAGAAACGGATTCAAGAAGGTTCAATGATTAGAACAAGCTAAAAACTGATTCAAGAAGGTTCAATGATTAGAACAAGCTAGAAACTCTGAAATTTCAACTTTGACTACAAAATCAATTTTGACCAAAAATCAACCTTTGACTTTGACCTTGACCAATCAAACTTTGACTTTGACCCAAAAAACTCAAACTTGACGTTTTTGTTGGTTGAGGACACTAGAGGGTGTGATAGGCTAGGGCACACTAGAATATCCATAAATTAGGTCCAACACTTCACTTAAGGTGCACAAATAGTTGGATTAGGGTTTGTTGTAGCTGCAAAATCAAAAACCCTAGTTGCAGATGCAACTTGTGCCACAACAAGCTTAACAAAGAACTGCCACTTTACCTTTAGGCGGTTAGAATGTCTTGAAGGTGGTGTGGGCCCATAACCTGTTAAAATATTCAATGTGCTCGTTTTACCATAGACAATATCATTATTGTCACCCAACCATAGGGACACAGCCACCCCCGAGCACCATAACCTTTTCTAGATAGAACGATTTCGGAAGTAGCACTATAACCAACAGATAACCACTAGAGCACATCTTTCTCCAAAGATAGCTTACCAGACAGAAAGTCCCAAAGCCACAAAACAAGAACAATACTTAGTTGCAACAGTTGCAACTGCACTTCTTTCAGGACATCTCCAAGAATACCACCAATATACTCCAAGACATCACCAAGAGATATTAGAAGATAGGGTGCACATCTTAGGCTAGATGGTGCTAGAGAGAGAGACCAAGAATCACCCAAAAGATACACTTTCCAAACTTGCAATTGTAGCTCCAAACTTGCGCTAGACTTGACTAAGTGAGTGAGTGAAGTGAAATGGTACAAATGAGCTCAAGCACCCTCTATTTATAATGGTTCTTGTCACCTGTCTAGGCCGACTTGTCCTTTTAGAGGCTAATACTTTAATATTAATTCTTTTACTGAGCCGACTTGTCTTCTAGGGTTTTTACACATTTGTTTAGGGTTTCTCTTTCTTTCGGAATATTCTATTCTAGCCAAAGGTTACACATGGAGGTTAATACCTCCCACAACTACCATAATATCAACACCCTCTATTCCCCATCACAATACCATAGGGTAACACTGCTTTATACGTCTTTTTTCCAAGAGGATAATCATAGCAAGAATTGTACAACCTAGTCAAATAATATGCATAATCTTGATTCTTTCATCTAAAAAAATGCTAGTGGATAGTGATCTATTACAATTAACTCCGGTTTGGGTGATTACATTGATTGGTACAAATGACTCGTATTCATGTTTGATTTAAATAAAAAATCATAAGCATGCCTCTTTTTAATGAAAACTTGATATCTTCTTGTACTGTTAACAAAAGTTGTATGAAAACTTTGATTGTATGTGTAATGGAAATCACTGATCCAACCATCTGCACTCTTAGAAAATCCCATTTTGTGATGCAAAGACACCCATAAGTGTTTTAAGTATGAGCCCAAGAAGTGCACACAAATGAGAAGTGGAACTATGTTAAGAAGAAAGCACAATGTTGAGGCAAGGAATAGTGTGGGTGATATAGACCATGTATGCATGGAAACAAATTGGAGCAATATGTGATTTTCAAGGGAATGTGCCAAACAAATGTGAGGCTAGACAATAAAAAGTGTGAGGAATGGAAGTGTGCCTAAACATAAGCCAAAGGGAGTCAGGTCGAACACAAACAATGCTAAAAAAACATGGTCTACAAAGGAAGGAAGTTGATAAGACATGTGCAACAAAGGAGAAGTTGAAAAGTCGATCAAGAAGCTGAAAAACAAAATTGTTAAGATTCATTTGAATAACTAGCAAGAAGAATATGTAAAGTCACACACTCACTCGAAGCTGAAAAAAGCATGGAAGGAAGTTGATAAGACATGTGCAACAAAGGAGAAGTTGAAAAGTCAATCAAGAAGTTGAAAAACAAAATTGTTAAGATTCATTTGAATAAATAGCAAGAAGAATGTGTAAAGTCACACACTCACTCGAAGCTGAAAAAACAAAATGTTCAAATTCATTTGAATAAATTGAATAAATAGCAAGAAGAATGTGTAAAGTCATATAATGTAAGTGTCCAATGAAGCAAAGAGAGAAGTGAGCCAACAAAGAATCAAAAAGAGAGAGAAGAGCTCCATTAATTATCATTTATATACTATGTACTCTAACAATGGACCTTGACAAGAACAGCTATTACTTCAAGATCGCATACTAGTTCTGTATGAGTGAATGCATGTTTGTGTGATTGTTAGCATTAATGTTACCTTCTTATAGCACCAAATTGCAAGCTGTTACACAAGATTTGGTGAGAATTAGGAGCACTGTGCCTCTAGCTATATCACTTTGATGAGATTCGCTAACTACTATCTTGATATTCTAATTTGTTACTTCCTATTATGTCGAATGGAAAAGATAAAGATGACAAATAACCAACTTGGTCAATAAACAGTGTTGAATTGATTATTTTCCATTACATGCAAAGAACTTGTGCTCGCATTAGACGGGACAAAAAAGTAGCACAGAACACAATGGCAAATCAATATGTCTAGACTTTCCCTTTTCTTACAACTGACTGAACAATTTAATTCTAAGAAGATATACTATGCACTGAAGCCAGTGAAAACCATAAGCAATGGGGTGCAAATTGCTGGAATGGTACTTTACCTGTGGTTACATTAGTTTCATTAAGTGAATCATTTTTGTTTAGTTTCCATTAGCCTTATTTAAACCTTCATTCTCTTTAACACTGACAAATAGCTGCTCAGTGCTAATAGTTATTGACAAAAGTAAGGGATAAGGAATAAATCTACTAGTGGTAGATCGTAACTGTTCTGATAGAGCTTATTTCTGCCTTGCATTTGGATATAATACTTTGGCTTGGGATTTTCTTAGAGTACAAAGCAATTAGTGCACTAAATTATTCTTGGCGAGAGACTGAATTGATTTTCCAACCTATGAAATATAGTCCCATATAACGCTTCTCCAACCTATAAAATACACCAGGCTTACCTATTATACAAACCTTTGCATTTTTATCTTATAAAACTCAGATTCTAAGAAATAAAAGGTAATGATGTTACATGTTAACATCGAAACTTAAGTAGAATTTATACTTCTATTATTTCCGATTGCTTCCGATATATATAGAAAAACAAAATATAGTCCTCAAAATTTAATCACATTGAACTAAATATTTATTGAGGCCTTTCCATAGGGGCACATTTCTTTATTCTTGTTATTTCAACTGTTGGTTTTTTATCCACATTTTGAAACAAAAGGGCAATCAGTAACAAAACGCTTCAAACTAAAATGTTGTCCTACCTTCAGATTTGTACACAATAGAGTTGTCAGCCATCAAATTATCTATACCTGTCATGACACATTTGATAGCAGATTGTCAATTTAAAAGGAAACTAATGTCATCTACTATTTAAATAATAATTATATCTATACTGAAGAGAAGATATACAAAGTAGCATGTGTTCTCGTAGAAAAGGAAAGTTAACTTATTGTAGCAGATGAATCAGGATGGACGGGCAAGGTCTTAGGCAAACAAAAGAAAATTATAAAAGACAAAATCAATGCCATCTCTCCATAAAAATATTTTAGACCATGCTAGAAACAACTGCACGTCCCAAGATAGAACCAGTTTCTAAGCTTTAGCATATTCTGAAGGTCTTTATATCTCTGAAAATCACCATGCAACAGCAAAAACAGCCTTCCATTGCCGGAGAATTGCGTACAGTTTGAGACCATGACTACCACCTTCAACTAGTATCATACAAGGACTGTCATTCTTCAGTACAATGTAAGACTTTCTTCTTGATTCTCCAGCCAGACGAGCTATGTTGCCATTTATTTTCGGGGATGTTTGCAGAATTACCATCTGCCTGCAGTTCCTCTGCCAGCAATTGTCTAATTACAGCTTCATCAGGATTGCTTGATTCTTGATTATTGTTTCCCAACAGTTCCAAAAACTTTTGATCATATGTAGAGCTACTTTCAGCAGGACAATGAGATAGTCCACACTTAAGACTGTTTTCTGGTTGACAACTTGAAGCACTTCCTGTGATAAAAAGCCCTGCATCCGTGTCTTTGGACTTCAATGTGCTAGTCTTGTTTGTCTGATGATCATCTGAGTCGAAATTCAGTCCTCTTATTTTCATGGTACCAATGTTCACTGCACATCCCAACAAGAAATGGCAAGATAATCCTTGCCACTGTCATCTTTCACTTGAAAGTTAGTCAAAAACAACAAGTACAGTACTCAAAATTGCAGGCCATATATATAATTTTATAACAATTTGAATAGAACCATACCTACAGCTTCATGTCCAATAAGGTGAGGCAAATAGCGATGGATATGGTCTTTGGCTTGCTTATCAGCTTTTAAAGTCTCACATTCAAAGGAAACGAACAGTTTATTGTGCTTCCCTTTGCTCTTTTCAACCATGCAGATGACATCCTCCTCCCACCTGTAGAACTAGTTAACATCAACAAAGTTTCAAATAGTTCCCAGACAACCTTCAAAAAATAAAGGGGAACACAGTCCTGCTAGAGGTTGCTCTTGGATCATTTTGTTACTGGTGGGTACTGTAAGAAGTTTTGCTCAGTGTCCTAATGATACAGTGGATAAAATGCAGATTTGGGACTGGACATAAAAGTTCCTTCCTACCATGGAAAGGATCATCGGGGGAGATTTTGATACGATAGAGTGGGAAGGGGATAGGGCTGGATTGCAGATGACCACATTGGGTGCATCAAAGAAGCAGTCTTGGAACCAGTGCAAATCAGCACTTGGAGCATCTGATACCAATTGGAGATAGAAAAATTTAGTGACAGATGGTACATATGGTCAAATTGGTCAGAAGGCAATGTGAGAACTCAAATTAGATTGAATGATTTTATGCTCACTTGTAGATAGCTACTTTCCTCAACAAATATAACTTCAGTGACAAAGTCAATCATATGTCCGTTACCACTGGAATGTTAATTGGGAAGGATTTAATTGCCATATACAAACTTCCCTATAACCTGAATGTATCTTTTTTTGAGAGTGTATTCAACAAATCAGCAGAGTTTGGCATTTGGTACCCAACCTATTAGGAGAGGCAGGATGATAGCTCGGTGGGAATTGGTTATTAAAAGATCAACTAAGGTCCTACAGGGCTAGGGCAGAATGATAGTCTGAGCTAGGCCAACAAAAGAAGGTAGGCTTAGGGAATCGCTTAGACAGGCCAGAAAAGAGCTGGGGTTGGACCTCTTCCATTTAGAAACAATAAAAAGACTGGAGAGTTGGAGAGGCAACTCAGAGTATTTGAAAAATATAGAGCTAGAGGAGCTCGATGGGATAAATTATGGCCGAGACTCCA
>SNQJ01S0152100.1:35998-58968 GCA_010110895.2 Picea sitchensis | reverse complement strand
TGTCACTCATCCCTCTTTAGTTAGTAAATTCAATATCTAAAACTTAAGGAAAGCGTCATGTTCTGGTGTGTTTTGTTCTAGATCTAGGTGGATCTAGGGAGATCAATTAGTGTCCACACCTACCGATTAGTCCGATAACATGGTGTCCACTACCTGAAATTCCACTTCGTCGCTCAATAATCCTGCACATTCTTCCTGGGTCTATGCTATATGTGTCCTAGCTCCTTTTGCCTATGCGAGTACTTCTGCTACCCATTCCTGTAGTGGCTCTATCTGAGCCCGATGCTCTTGTTTCTGTGTTTGTGCAGTGATAAGTTTTGTTTGCATATTCTTTATTTCCTGCATTGCGTTGACTCGTTCTCGAATTGGTATGGTCTTCTGTCTCTTCTTGAGTTCTTGGATCATTACATTGATCCTTTCCTCCTCCTTGTCCCAATGTTGGACTTGTGGATCCTCCTCCAACCTTGTCCAAACTTGTGTTGCTTTCTCAGACAAGTCAGCTTCTATGCTAACATGTTTCTCTATATCCTGTAGTTGCGTTGTTGCTTCCTACTTCCTTTTCTCCTTCACTGCTGGTGGATTTGTTGGTCTGAGCTGTTCTCGGAGCTCCTTGATCTCCTTCTAATATCGATCAATTGCCTACGCAATTTGGTTGATCTGTTTTGTTGCTGGGAGTTCATTTCAGTGCATAGTGCTTGGAAGTTTCCCAAGCATTTCTCCCACTCTTCATTCCAGTTCATTTCTATGTTCTTTATCCTCCTGAGCTTCGGATTTGACCTTCTCACAAAATTTTTCCAACGCTTCCCACTTATTTGTAGCTTGTTGTAGCTCGACTAAGTTTTTATGTGCACGAGACTACATCTTGTTGTTGACACTAACCTGCAATTTGTGTAGTGCCCTTGATGGTATATGCATCAAGACCAATTAGATGTGGTCCAAATCCTTTAGTGGTGTCTATCCCACAATTGCGTCCATTTGTAACATGCTAGGTTTTATGTGGATCGTTGAGTGTGCATGGGGCATTGGAAAGACTGGGTCTCATTATTCCACCTCCACTCTTTCTTTGGTCTATATTGTTGATGGCTCTATGGCTCTGCTACTACTTCCTCTCTGGGCTCCCATGAGTTTCTTGAGGAGCTGTCCCATTTCTGCCATCTCTTCTTGCAGTTTATCCCTGTGATGTGTTGCATGATCAAAATATTCTGCTAGGAAATTCTGGACCATTTTGGCAATCATTTCTCCATCGTTCTCTGTGATCATATAGTCCGGTGATGCTCATTGTGCCCTCGAATTCTTGCATGTGTATGTTTCCTGTACAACTGGTCTCTTAGTTCCCCCTGGTTCCTGTGTGACAAGGTTTGGGGCAGTGTCCTGCACTCCCTTAACTTGTTTCAGTTGTTTGTTGGTCTCTTTCTGCCCCTTTTGGGTTCGTATCTACTTTGAACCTTCATCTGTATGAGTTGGCTTGTTTTGGCTCGTACTTGGTTTCTTGGGCACCGGGATTTTCGAAGGTTGTGTTTCCGCCTGCACTGCCTCTCCTTCTGCTGTTCTTTCCGGTACTTCCCGGGTAATGGCTGGTATCCTCCATTCATCAGGAAATTCAGTAATGATCATGTATATATCACCTTCTATGATGCAGTAGCACATCTGTAGCCATTGTCTGTCTGGATCCTGCCTTGGTTGTATCCACATTATCTGTCGTGAGGCCCAGAAATTGGTCATGTCTGCATATCGCGCGACATCCTCTAGTGTTATTCTCCATGATCGACTGATGGCATCCTAGATGTCCCTTAGGTATGCTTCGAATATGATTCCATTCTCCCTCTTATGCCTGGCTTGTAGCCTAGATTTCAGTAGTAGGTTTCTTGCTCCCGCTTGTTGCGGTCTAGTGCAAAAAACTACATACTCTCGTTCCCGCCATCCCATGAAGGCTATTAGGGTGATCAGCCATGAGTAATGAAATTCCATACTTAGGTCCTGCACATCCTTGCATTCTCCTTGAAACAAGTTCAAGAGGTATGGTGCCCAACTCATAAAGGTGTCGGCAACATAACCATTTGTTGGTTTTGTCACTTCTCTCCTCTACTACCTGAGTTGTTGACCCAAGGTTCATATCTTTTAGGTTAGCAACAAAGCCTATAAAACTACTAGCCCTCTTGGTAAACCAGAAGGCAACACAGTACACAAAATGCAATGCACAGTCTCACCCGAGATAGCTTTAAATGGGTTGTTGTAAGACTCAGGTGTTTACAGCCTAGGATTGAGTATGAGATAGGGTTTTATTAATCAATGCCATGTACTATGAACTGTAATAGTAATCTACTTATTCTTCATGATTGCATATGTATATTCCATAGTTTATTTCCCAAATAGCATAAACATATTCCATAACAATGTATTAACCCATTCGTCAAGCATAACCATTAATATCTGAAGGAAAGTAAAGATATGCATGCATTCATCACACTACACAGATATTACCGTGGTTCACCCCCTCCTAGGCTACATCCACAAAGATTTGGCTCTTGGCTCTTTTATTATGGTAGTTCTGCATTTCCGGTTCTGCGTGCTTACAATCCCCTATTATGAGTAAGATCCATGTGAGGCAAACTAGATCGCACCATGATCCACAACCTACGATCTAATCCTCAGATCTACCTTCCCTCTTCTATCTTTCGCTCAACAACTTACAAAATGGTACATGACAGTATTGCATAACTCATCCACTCATACATTACAAAACAATTGAATTACTACAAAATTGCCAACCTAATATATAAAAACCCAACAACTAATCAACCTCTATATGATACCTGCATATCTATATTTAACAACTACAATACTCATCACCACTATTGTGTATTTATATTTATATCTATCGGGCTCTTCATCCATTTACAATGTATTACCAAAACCCTAACCCTACCGATGTTAGGTCTTCCTCCCATGCACGCATGCTATTATTCCTCCAGCTGTTGCTTTCCTTGTGCATGCTTTCTTGCATGCGCACATGCTTCTCTTTCTCCAGTTGTTACTTCCGTTTCTGTACGCTTTCTTTCCCACAATCATCCTTCTTTCCACTTCAGCCCAGTGCCAACAATCATACATGGGATCGAAGGAATGTTATATAGATCAAAGAAATCCATTTGGCCTCCATTACCTATTTACAATGGAAACTACTTCTTTGAAAACACCAAACAAACCCAAGTGGAAGTAGACCTCTTGTTTTCCTACCATTTTGGAGAGGAAAGGTTCCAAACGAATGACCCCAAGAACATCGTCAAAGAGAATTTTCATAGCATGAGACGCCCATACGAGTACACCACTAATTTATGGGAAGAAGAATGAGTACATCAAAATGCCAGGACTTATGACGAGGTTATTTTCAACAGGTGGGGTCAACCAAAAGGTAGGATCGCAAACAAAGAATCTACTAGAGAGGGAACCAAAAAAAATGCAGACTAAGATGAAGCTGAGATATCTCCCCCCATCTCCTCTCTAATCATTTGGGTTCCACATAAGAGGATGAAGAAGAACCAACTGATAGAAAGAGAAGGGACAAAGAGAAGGTGCTAAAGAGGAGGAATGATGCTAAAAATAAACAAAAGATAGAAGCTGGCAAAGCAAAGGCTAGGGTAGAAATTGAAGCAAAAGAAAAAGAGAAATATGAAGCGAAAGTTGTTGCTGAAAAGAAAAAAGAGTTAGCTGAAGCAACAAGAGTACTAGCAGAATTAGCAGAAAAGGAAATAACATATAAATTTGTTGAAGAGGAAAGAAAAAAGAAGAATGCAGATGATAGAGAGGGTAACACACACCTGATGGACTTGGATTTCCTTGGAATATCCATTGCAGGCATAGGAGTATAAACAATGAGTGGTGGTTTAGGTATCGGACCTTGGGAACCTTTTTGGTCAGCTAAAATATTGGATCTACGCAGTTTTACATATGATAGAAAAACTGGTTGAATCGTACAAGAAAGGGTAAAAAAGGTTCCACTAGTAGAAGGAGCTCCTTTGTCAGTAGTGACTCAGGTCCATGTCAAAGGAGATGTCAAGGAAGACCCTATGGAAATAGCTAGGGAGGGATTTTCATTCATGGATGCAACTGTGGACAATATACAGAGGTTGTGCTAACAAAATGAAGAAAAGGAAATTTGGATCAAAAAGTTAGAAGAGAAGCTCCAGCAAATTAAGATTGATGAAAGGAGTCTTCTGAATTTTAAAACCAGCATGGAAAATGTGAGGAATGATCTGGAAGGTATCATCATCTATATGTATGCCAACCCGCATCTCTTCCAAAATGTAGCCGCAATAGTTATTGAACAAAATGACTGGATACAAATGCAGTTGACACAATACAACACTATACGATAAGGTATAGCATACATTGATACCTAGATATCATAGAACCTTGATGTGCCTTCGAAGTTGTATAGAGCCTCAAAATCAGCCAGGAAGAAAGACCTATATGCGTTAGATCATTTCCAACAGATAGGGAAACAAGTAGACAAAGAAGTAACCAAAGCAATGGAGATTTGTTCAAGAACCCACAAAGCTGCTCAAGAATTGATAAGGAATGGTCTTCTCCCATGGTTAGATGAAATTCAGAATAATTTGTTCATGGAAGATTTAGTGAATTCGGTTAAGGAAAGTAGGATTTGAAGGACACAAATAGTCAAAGCGTCAACCTTTATTTCAACCGATCTTATTGATCGACATTTACTACAGCCGATGAAGATCCATATTATGATACATGATTATATGACAAGATTGGAGAAAGATATGAATTCCCTGGATGATAGCATCGCCATGATCAAAGCAATGCTAGAACAATTATCTTACAGGAGGATCGAGTCACTGTATTACCAATTGAAATTCTGGATAGCTTATCTCTAGAGCAAAAGTTCATAGGAAAGAGACAAAGAACTATTTTTTCTTTCATCTTTTTCCTAACTACCTCAAATTTCATCCTTCTTTCCACTTGTCATGAGAAAAGAGAATGTGAACAGTTTTTTAACTACCTCTTCAAGAAGAAGGTGAAAAGACAACTAGGAGTTACTACTTTTTGTATAAAATGGAATAGACACTCCTTGAACAAGGAATGTTTTTGGATTTTACGGCATTATATAGACCCAATAATGTTTTCAAGAACTTATAGTGCGTTAATGAATATTGAGAATCCCTCAGGGCCAACATGTTATAGAATGAATTATGCATAGAAATTGATCGAAGCTTTGAACTACTTCAAGTGAAGATATTTTTTGTTCTATGGACTATATGAATGCTTTGTTTGTTGTAGACTAATTCTTATGAAATCTTAATCATTCTACAGTTATTGGTGTTTCTTTGAGTATTTCCATGCCTTGGGTTTTGTGAGTTATTACCGTATATGTTGTTGTGATCTAGACTAATCTGATTATACACATATGTATGAAATTGCTTCCAATCTTTCTCCTTTTATACAACTAACCGTATTAAATTTTTTTCAAAGTTTTGGTTGCATTATAACTCACCAGTTACTTTAGCATTCTCCTAGCTAGGATACGTTAGCATAGATTAGTGATAGATTAGTTTTCCTTACATACATAGTCTTCATCTACATATTTGCATTACATCCACCCACTTCATTGGTATACCATACCGTAATCGGTAAGAAAACCATTAGATAGCAATAAATGGCAGCCGGGCCAAATTCTGGATGGGACTCCTAAACCAAATAGTGTATAGTCTAATTGGGACCTTATACCGAGGAGTACCCCTTGTTGTTGTCGGGCTAAATTGAACCTATCAACAGAATTAGTGCTAGAAGGAGGGCCATCTTTTATGTATTACATACATGACCTAAACAATAACCGAAATCAGTCTTCAATGAGTAATCCTAGCTCAAAACCTACCTTGTTTCCTAGGGTTGAGTCTGAACAAGAAGTTATTTACAAAGATCAAAGGCTAATTTCGGAAGTGCTTCCGGTAGTCCTGAAATACATATTCAACTTCATTTTGTTTACCTCAATAAGAAATTCATGAAACCCATAGAATTACCCGTGCTTACATGAAACTTCTTGGAAAATTACCTACAGCCTCTGAACTCCCTAGCAGAAAAGAAACTCGTGTAGAACGTCCTATAACAAATTCTGATTTTTACGTCGAATCTGTAGAGGAGCTTATTGAAACTGCATTGCAAGAGGTCCCAATACCCTTAAGAAAAGTTGCACATTTCCTTATTGATCCTGAAGAATAATTTGAAGGTGAACAACTGGAAATCACCATAGAACAAATAATGGGAGAAAACAAGATTCACAGAGAGGTTATACCATTATGGAGAGCCCAAGGAGCTCTCAATTTGGCTGGAGAACTTCATGAAATGCCAAGGAAATTTGTTAAACTCTTACCAAATTTTGACCCAGACAAACCCAGATCACCAGAAGATCATGTCAATAATTTCTTTTTAGCCATACATCTTCTAGGTGTCTAACATGATGACATAGTATGTAGGCTATTTCCTTACACATTTTTCGGTAAAACCTTCTACTTGGTATTTTAGTATACCCGCTGGATCTATCACAGACTGGGATAGTTTCGAAAGGCTCTTTATGAGGAATTTTGGGGAAAGAAAAACAATGACATCCCTGCATAATGAATTAGGAGCTATCAGAATGGACAAGAGGGAAAGAGTAAAAGATTTCAGCTAAATATTTCTTAATGTCTTGATTAAGTTTCCTGATGAAGTCTTTCCCACTCAATCATTAGCCATTGAATATTATATAGCTACATTAACCCCCTCCATAGGGATGTTTGTAAAATGATCTAATAGAAACACATCGGAATTAAACTTTGATGAGGCTGAAATTGTGGAAAGAGAGTTATCTGCATATGACCAACATCCACGTTATGAGGAAACCAAGTCGGCTGGGAATAAGCCACTACTACTAACTAAACCACCTGAAAAGGAATCTAAGGATATCGATAATGTGGTCAAAATGGTTAAGAAGTTATCCAATGAAGTGGTGGATCTTAAAAATAATGTTGGTGAAGGATCATCGAAGCCACAAACTTTCTGCCCAGTTTTTAAGAAACCAGACAACCCATCGCAACCACATGAACCACCACACATGGCTTTCAAGTTCGATAGTTTTAGCAATGATAATGTTTTCTCCTATCACCAACAAAATCATACCGAGCAAACGTGTCCCTAGTGGGTCAACTGTATGACCCTAGTGATAAACCGGTTTCTAGATCAACATAGTTTAGATGATGAAAGTCATGCAAAATATCCTTCTGATACTATTGACAAAACCCCCCAGAATCAACTATGTCCTTTTGGGACTGGTGTGTAGAATCAAATGATGAACAAATTTAAGAAATCCTTACCGGAGATACATAGGTTGTTAAAGTCGCTACCCCAAAAGGCTATAAATTAAGCAACAAAGTTCCACCATCTAACACCCCATCCTCCAAAGAAGAAAATGTTCCCCTTAGAAAAATAGACCCTCCCCCTGTTCTCTAAAAAAAAAGCAACACAGTTCTAGAAAAAAAAAAAAAAAAAACTAGAAAGAATGTTGTAGAAAATAAAGATAAACCAATCACATCTAGCACTGTTGAAAATAAAAAAAAAGGTGATTCAAGGAAAATTTGAGCAAACTTAGGATGATTCAAACTCTCACGCTCTATATTATAATGTAATCGAAGACACGAAGAATATTAAAGCCAATATTTCCATGTTCTATAATTTCTCTCTCCCACAACAACGTGAAATTTTACATGATGCTTTCAAACCTCATGAGACTAAAAAGAAACTATCACAACTGCTGAAAGATTAATCTCCGGAAATGATGCACAAGAAATCCACAAAGTAGAGATAGCAACAAATATAAATGAAACAAGCATAGGTGATTTTTTGAAATATCAGGTACCACCTTTTCTGCTTACCTATGAAATTTTTAATTTCAATG
Organism: Picea sitchensis; assembly: GCA_010110895.2. Classification (NCBI taxonomy): domain Eukaryota; kingdom Viridiplantae; phylum Streptophyta; class Pinopsida; order Pinales; family Pinaceae; genus Picea; species Picea sitchensis. The sequence continues at coordinate 51,020 of SNQJ01S0152100.1, read as the reverse complement.
TACATGATTGTTTGGAAGACTCTGGTGCCTCTTCCAAGCATTTTTCTGTTTGCCAAAAAATAAATGTTGTCCAACAAATAACGAAAACTAGGATCATCCAGTTAGATAGGACATATGTTAAAGTAAAAGGAGAAATCAAAGATGTATTAATCAGATTGTCATCTGATCCCAAAGTTCATCAAACTATAGACATAGTTGTGGTAGACATTCCAAAGAGTTATGGTTTGCTCTTGAGAAGAGATTGGTCAGCCAAAATTCATGGTTATTTCGCTACTGATTGGTCTCATCTATGGCTGCCTTATAAGGGAAAATCAAATCAAATTCAGGTTAACAACAAATCACACATGAAGCACACAGTGACCGAACTGGAGGGTAACGAGCCCATTAGCTTTCCTCATTCTGTCTTGGGAAATTATTTTTTTGAGACTAGTTATGGTTACGAATCTTAGACTTTTGAAATACCATTAGAACTACAATCAGGCCTCCGTCCACAAATACACAATGGCGCCTGTCCAGTACTTACTAAATTAGGATTTAGTTTGACTAACAAGACTAAAATTCATGATCTATGGACCATATTTTTTGACGTCTCTAAAACACAAGATAGAGTCCGCATAGGATGTGTTATAATTGACCCCATCCAAGGAAAAAATCTCATATCATTCTGTTTAGAGTTTGAATGCACCAAAATCATTGTTGAATATGAAGCCTTAGTGCAAGGCCTCAAAAAGGCCATTGGCCTCAAGGTAAAATACCTTAAAGTGTTTAGTGATTCTAAGATCATTGTTCGATAGGTAATAAATACTATTCACTGCTTGTCTCCGCATCTAAAATCCTATCAACAAGAGGTATGTAATCTAATATATTCATTTGATGCATTTAATATTAATTCTATACCTCGCGATCAAAATATAGATGCAAATATTTTGGCCAATGGAACATCTAGGTTTATGCCTCTTGACGATGGTTTTTCAGTTGAATTGATGTTTAGTCCATCCATACCTGATAATGACATGAGTTGGAGAGTGTTTGACACTGATTCTCAAATTTTCAACTTTCTTACTAGTTCAGACACATTCCAAGACTCAGTGATCGATGATGAGAGACATCAACAAGAGTTGCAAGATTATTGAGAAGAAACTAATAAGGTCAAGACAAATTGTGTTCCAAAGAATGCTTTGACTCTTGAAAATTTATTTGATTTACAATCCAGGTTTAGGAAGCCAGCTAATCCGAAGACCGACAGCTCCATGATGATGCATTTATTGGTCAATTTGGGAACATATGAACACCCTAATATGTTAACCTGGGCACTTGTTGTTCATATTAATAAAAGCACACATTCACAGAATTATTCAATAAGTATTGAGATTTTTTTGCCTGAACATATGATGACTTGACGATGTATGATACACAAATTATACAACATGTAATTCCCATCAAAGAAGGGATCAAGACGTTTCAGTAAAAGATCAGAAAGATACATCCGACTCTCAAACCTCTGATACAAAAGGAACTCAAGAAGTTGTTAGATGCCCGAATAATTTTTAAAGTAAGACATTCGACTTGGGTATCTAATATGGTGCCCGTAAGGAAAAAGTCGAGAGAAATAATAATCTGTATAGATTTCTGAAATATTAATCGCGCTTCCGACAAAGATAACTATCCAGTTCCCCCAATGGAACAAATCCTGCAACTCATATCTAGTTCTCATTTATTCTCTCTATTAGATGGATTTTTGGGATACAATCAAGTTCTTGTGGCAGAACCAGACCAATTAAATACCATGTTCTAGACTAAATGGGGAACTTATGCTTATAGAAGAATTCCCTTTGATATTATGAACGTGATAGCTACCTTTCAGAGATAAATGAACATTTATTTCAAAGGATTATTCATTCAAAGCATGGTGTTTTACCTGGATGATGTCACCATTTATTCTAAAAAAATAGAAGATCACCCAAAACATCTGAAGCAGATCTTTGAATGTTGCATAAAATATGGAATTTCACTTAATCCCAAGAAAATTGTATTCGTTGTTTCAAAAGGAATTTTATTGGGACACATTGTTTATAAAGAATGGATTTCAATGGATCTAGAGAGAACCAAAGCCATTCTACAAATTTCTCCACTGCACAGTAAGAGGTCCATGCAATATTTTTTCGGTAGAATCAATTTCGTTAGAAGATTCGTTCCATATTTTTTTGAAATTGTAAAAACTTTACAAAAGATGATTAAAAATCATGTGCAATTCAAATGGACGCCATTGTAAAAGGAAACATTTAAAAAAATTAAATCCGTTATAGTCAATGCACCATCTCTTCAGAGTCCTGTTTGTTCCAAAGATTTCCTATTATATACATTCGCATCTGATCATTCACTAGAAACAATACTCACGGAAAAGGATGAACAAGGAGATGAGTACACTGTCACTTTTATGAGCACTGGGTTACAAGGTGTTGAACTAAATTATCCTTCGGTGGACAAGTAGTCATTTTTCATCCATAAAGAAATCAAGCAGTTCATACCGTATATCCTAAAAAGTCGCACTAAAGTCATCGTCCCACACCCAGAAGTGAGATCCCTCTTCGTTCAAAAGGAATTGTGTGAAAGAGGAGGGAATTGGATGACATCTATACAAGAGTATGACCTTGAATTTAAACTAGCCAATATCATGAAGTTTCAAGGATTGTGTAAATTAGTGACACAAGGAGCTGACATTGAAGAACAAGAGGATGGTTGGAAAGATGAACCGATAATGTATACTTAGTAGGTTCCATATGTTCTAGCCATTGAAGGATCATGTTAAAATGATATTAAGTATTATCTATAGCATGGCACCACTCCATACCATCTCAATTCTAAGAAAAAAATAGTGTTGCGGCTAAAATATTTACAGTATCAATTATTACATGGCATCTTGTTAAAAAAGAATTACGACAAAGTGTTACTTAGATGCCTTGAAAAACAAGACGCTAATAAGGTCCTTAAAGATATGCATGATGGACCAGTTGGTGGTCATTTCTCCGAAGACACAACATCTCACAAGGTGCTAAGAGCAGGATAATATTGGCCCAACCTCTTCAACAATGCTCATGTGTACTCAAGAAGCTGTGAAGCATGTCAAAAGGCCGCAGGGAGGGAACGTAAAGTTGCTCTTCCTCTCCAACCTGTAGCAGTGGAGGAACCCTTCGAGCAGTGGGGCCTAGATATCATTAGTGAGATAAATCCTCACTCATCCAAACAACATAGGTACATTCTTACTACTACTGATTATTTCACACATTGGATTGAAGCAATACCTTTAGTTAAAGTGAATGAGTAAGTAGTAATAAATTTTCTTGAGAAACACTTTATCACGAGGTTTGGCATTCCTAACTATTTAGTATTTGATAATGCTACTTACTTCTCATATTTGAAATTATCTGAGTATGCATTGGAAAAGGGGATTATTCTAAAGTATTCAACCAACTACTATCCCTAAGAAAATGGCCTTGCAGAATCCACAAACAAAAACATCATCTGTATCCTTAAAAGAACCGTGGTTGATCACTAGAGAAATTGGAATAATGCATTAAAAAATGCTCTCTGGATTGATCGTGTCACTCCCAAAGCTTCCATTGGAACCTCACCTTAATTTCTTTTGTACGAAAAAGAAGTTGTGTTACCCTCAAACATTTACCTACCTTCCCTTCAACTTACACAATAGTCTTCAGGCAGACAATGCCCCGTCATCCAAAGTTGTATCAATACCTTGTTGAACCTTGAGGAAATACACAACAATACCAAAGCCAAGTTTGAAGCTCACTAGAAAACAATAAAACGTTGGTTTGATATGAAATTTACAGGTGAGAAGGAGTTCCAAGTTGGGAACCCAGTCTTAAAATGGGACAAGCCACATGAAGATAAAGGGAAACATTCAAAATTTCAACAACTCTAGCTTGGCCCCTACCTTATCAAAGAAAATATTGGCCAAGGAACTTTTTGATTAAAAAAACTTCAAGGAGAAATCGACTCTCTCCCTATAAATGGCCAAGTCCTAAAGCATTATATCAGTTAGCCATTGAGGCTACTAGTCACTTGTACAAAAATAAAACTTGTTTCTAGTTTTATGCTTTTGCTTTTGTTTCTTCAGTTAGTTTGATTTTCTTAATATGTTTGATTACTAGTTTTTCCTTTGTCCTTCTTGATGATTTTCCTTTTGATTTTGGAGTTCTCACAAACTGAAGAAAGTCACACGCTTAAACGTAGCACATCTGGTGCAAAGGGCCTAAACATCTATGTAATATCTTTTCAATTCTACTTTTCTCCCCAGACACGCAAGCCCTTTATGCATTATCACAAGTGAGGATATGGTGGAGGAACATAGCTTGTCAATACAAAGATACATTGGGAAAATAGGGAGCCAAGAGACTACACTGAACAACATATTGCTATATTACAAGAGATAAACAAAATGGTCTAGATGCAATGTTTGGAGTAAGTTAGGAATCGCAAATTAGGGATTTTTCTCCTATATAATAAAGTTATCAGATCTCACTGTCACAGGTGTCATCCCTAGTGCCTTTAAAGGTTAACCGGAATCCCCCCATCCACCTATATCTCTGAATAAAAGAGAATCAAATACTATAAAAGGTAAAGACTTGGGGAAATGATTTCCAGATCACATGGGACATGCAAGTATCTCCGTCAAGAATATGGATGCTCGCTGGCAGTGGAGCAAGGCTTGTGACACCAGGGTGACTTTGTTGAGGCTATGGACACTCGCTGGTAGTGGAGAAAGGCTTGTGACTCCGTTAGGGATATGGACGCTCACTGGAAGCAGAAAAACACCAGAGAAATGAATTACAACTTATATTCTCATCATTCTTGATGTTTCGTTTGTACTTTACTACCTGCATCTTCCTTCTAGCCATCTACCATGAAATTTGATATAAATTTGAAAGCAATCCATTAAATTTGAACAGGTCTCACCCCTCTTTGAATCACCTCGGTATTTTCAATATGCAAGTCATGGGACCTATCTTTTCTTCCTTATTCTTTTGTATGATAGAGTTTCCTTCCTAATAAAAGTTTGTATGGACATCATCTTGCAGAGATCCAAGGCTTCGCTCAGTGTGTTTCCATTTGTTGTGACTGGCACTACAACTCTCCATTTTACTTTCTATTTTGATACCTCCCTAAAATGGAGCCTCCTTATTTTTATAAGATCAAGAGAAAACCTCATAAGTCCCTTCTTCATTTAAAGTATTCTTTTGGTAATTCACGTTTAACTTGGAAAATGAGAAAGCACTTAAAGTTGAAGTTTAAAATTTGATCGACAAAGTTATTTTTAACTCCTCTAAACTGCTTGGAGGAGTTACTTCAAACTCCTCCGAACTGCTCGGAGGAGTTACTTCAAACTCCTCTGAGCAGCTCGGAGGAGTTCATGTCGATTATTCCGATAAACAAAAATTATCGCGAGAGTTGAGGAGAACTCCTCCAATCATATCAGAGGAGTTACTTCTAACTCCTCTAATATGTTCGCAGGAGTTACCCTTAACTCTTCTGAACAAGTTCGAAAAAATTGTTTTAAAAGCTTCTGACCTAACTTATTATCTGATAGGTTATAAAATGAAACAAGGTTAATCCATTGTTTCTTGGCTACTTGAAATTGACAAGAAGATGTAGAACGAAGGAGGTAAGTTGAAAGTTGTTCAAACAACTCCCTATCCCTTCCCAACACGTGGCAACACCAGTCGGGTAAGTTTACCTACCTCTCTCTTGTTCTTTAAGCTAGGATTATGTTTTGTTTCATTTTTTTTTCTTACCTTTTGTTTTTTCCCTAAACCATAACTTACTTGCCGACTATTCTCCACTTCACCCTCACTAGGCCCTTCATGGTTGTCACCAATCTTAGACTGATTCTTAACTCATCCCTGTTTATGGCGTATGAAAACAATTCATTTTTCCCCATTCTTAAGTTGTGATAGACTCCTCACTATCCCTACATTTGGTAGCTGCAAACCCCAAATCCATCCAAGACTCCCTCGGTTCACCCTAAGAAAGCCCTAAATAGCCCACTCCTATTTCTCTCAGCTTGCCATAGCACTCCTGATCATTGCTTTGTGTTCACATAAAAAAAATGCAATTCAAAAAACTTGTTTAGTAACTCTCCGAGCATATCAGAGAAATTACTACTAACTTCTCCGTTATCCTCAGGAGATTTGAACTCAACTCTTCCGCACACCTTCAAAGTAATTGGAAACGAATCCTCCGACACGATCAGAGGATTTCCTTGTAAGTCCTCCGAGCACCCCAATACTTTAGCTAGCCTCTTATGAATACATATTGAAGAAGTTACTAATGACTTCTCTGATGTGTTTGGAGGAGTTTTTATTAACTCCTCTGATATGCTCGGGGGAGTTGTTAATAACTCTCTCGATATGCTCGGAAGAGTTACTCATAATTCCTCCGATCTACATCAAGAGAGATGTTTTTTTTTGCTCTGATTTTACTTTTACTCATACTAACTCTTCCGAACAAGTTCGGAAAACATTTTTTAAAATCCTCCAACCTAACTATCACATTAAATGCTACTTATTATCTAGTAGGTTATAAAATGAAATAGATTTAATCCATTGTTTCTTGGCTACTTGAAATTGAAAAGAAGATGTAGAACGAAGGAGTTAAGTTGAACGTTGTTTGAACAAATATCTATCCTTTCCCAACACGTGGAAACACTAGTTGGGTGAGTTTACCTACCTCTCTTATGTTATTTAAGCTAGGGCTAGTTTTTGTTTCATATATTTTTTTTTCTTACCTTTTTTTTTCCCCTAAACCATAACTTACTTTCTGGCTATTCTCCACTTCACCCTCACTAGGCCCTTCATGGTTGTCACTAGTCTTAGACTGATCCTCAACTCATCCCTATTTACAGAGTATGAAAACAATTCATTTTTCCCCATTCTTAAGCCGTGATAGAATCCTCCCTATCCCATATTGATTAATTGGGTTGGTTTTCATTGATGTCAACACTTGAAGCAAGTCTGGTAGCCCCAACAATATGGATAAGGGACTTCAGTTTGATTGATGTATAATGCTATGAAGATTAATATATTTGCAAGTAAGACTATTCTATATGGATAGTACATGTCATGCCATTTTTGGTGATATGTGGAACATCACATAACTCCTCATGGTTAAAGAGTTATGTCCTTGTGAAGTTGGAGAACCCTCATGATTTATCTAGAAGGTCAAGGAAGTCAAAATTATTCTAGAAGCTCCTAGAAGAAGTTGACTAGTTAAGTGAGTGATACTAGGAGTTAATCATGGGTTAAGTTGTTGCAATAAGAAAATAATTAAAAATAATTTAGTTGCAACTAGAGGTGGAGAATTTACTATTTGTAGCAAAGTGGGTTAGAAGTGGGTTAGCCCTAAAAGAAGGAAATTGGGTTAAGTTGGTTAGAATGTAACCCCTTGAGGAAGCTACATGGATGTATAAATAAGAGAGAAAGGCTCTCCTATTAGCACCTATTGTGAACATTGAATATCTATTATTGTGTAAGGTTTAATGCAGGTACTCATTGATACATATGAAGTTGTGCAAGTCTAAGGTAGCATGAAGGGTTGATGACGAAAGTTTCAGAAATACTGAAAATACTGAAAAAAAACCCTCGTTTTTTAGGTGTACGTGGGTTGCAATGGAGTAGGGCATGTATGTATGCGAGGTAGCAGTATAATAGGGTGCGTACATGAGAGAAAATCCCTAGAAACTTGAGACTATGAAGATGTCAGGTCTCTAGAGTCTGAAAGAAATATCCTGGGAAGGTCTACAATGATCAGTTACATCAGATCTATCTATTGTTTCAAAAGGTATGTTTTATTTCTATGAGTAGTTGGATTTTGGTGTCTACATGAGAAATGGTTGTGGGGGTTTGAGGATTTTCCCTAGAGAGATTAGTGGTTGCATGGAACTTTCTATATAAGCCAAATCTACAAAAATACAGTGTTGGTATAATCAATATTTATCATTGATACATCTTGTTAATGTTGAGGCACATCTTGTATTTCTTGGCATATGGTTAATTGTTTTTGTGGTACATGGTGGAGAGCTTGTATTTGTGAAATGGTTGATGTATTGAGAGGTTGTATATCAGAAATGGTTTGATGTCTAGTTCATGTGAGAGTTATTAAACTTGTTCATCATTATACACACTTGTATGGCGCATGACTAGAGAGATATAGATGCATTTGGCTAAAGGATATGCATGAGGATGTATGCATAGAGCATAGTTACAACTTAAACACAGTGACAGGTTGAAAGTTGATGTGACATAGGTTGCATAGGGTCAGAGTTTTTCAGGTGTTCAAAAACCCTAGTATTCAGAAGGCATATGTAGGATGCGGTACATATAGGTCAAGTACATACACGGGTTGCAGTATAGATAAGGAACATACATACGTGCACTGAAGAATATACAGGTCACATATCTATTTCTTTTTGTTGGTATAGGCTCAATACATGTACAGGTTGATTACAAGGAAGTGGTATAGGTTGGATACATGTTAGTACTACAAGTTGGTACTGGTTTACAATGGTATATCTCAAAGAGACAATGTGACAATGATTTCATCATCTTACTTATATTTCAGGGTGGTAGGACGAGGAAAGGATATGTGGTTGTATCCACCTTCCAGTTGTAGCAAAAGAACATAGGGGGATGTAGCCTCCTTCTAGTTGTAGCCAGAGAATTGGGGATTTGTAGCTTCCCTCAGGTTGTAGCCTAAAAATATAGGGGGTCGGAGACTCCTTCCAATTGTAGCTTGAGAACAAAGGATGTTAGTGCTTCCAATGAATGTAATTATTAAAGACATATAAGAAAAATCATTCCATGGTTTTCACTCGCATTGGGTTTCCACGTAAAAATACTAGTGTACCGTGTATGTGTATGATTGTTCATTTTTCATGGTTTATTTACTTTGAACTTATTGGATGATAATGATATATTGATCTTAAAGATAAATAACACTCGCATGCTTTGGTTAAAAAGGACTAAAAATATCTATTATTGATTCACCCCCCATCTCAGTAATCCAACATACCTGCATTTGGCAGCTACAAACCCCAGATCCATCCAATGCTCCCTTGGTTCGCCCTGAGCAAGCCCTAAACAACCTAATCCTATTTCTCTAAGATTTCCATAGTGTGCTCGATCATTTCTTTGTGTTCACATAAAAAAAACGCAATTCAAAACACTTGTTTAGTAACTTTCCGAGCATATTGGAGAAGTTACTACTAACTTATTTGATATGCTTAGAAGAGTTCAACTCAACTCTTCCGCACAACTTCGAAGTAATTGGGAATGACTCCTTCGGTCGTATCGAAGGATTTAATATTAAATCCTCCGATACGATTGGAGGATTTCCTTGTAAGTCCTCTGATCACCCCAAGACTTTGGCTAGCCTCTTCTAAATACATATTGAAGAAGTTACTAATGAATTCTTCGATGTGTTTGGAGGAGTTGTTATTAACTCCTCTAATATGCTCGGAGGAGTTTTTAATAACTCTCTCGATATGCTCAGAAGAGTTACTCACAATTCCTTCAATTTGCATCAAAAGAGATGTTCTGTTTTGCTTCGATTTTACTTTTCCAAGTTGATGCCCAAGCTTTTCACCCTAAAATCCCACTGGGTATTTTCTATGGGGAAAATCCCCCTATACTGGGTCTAAGGTAAAGGAAAAGCACTAACTCTCTTAAAATATTGTTCTACTCTTAAGCTACCCCAAAACCAAATAAACAAAGTGACGAGAGAGATGAAAGAGGGTTAATGCATGCACCTTTAGTCCTTACGGTTGGTGTAGGCCTCTTTCGCTTGTTGTCGCCTCCTACATCACAGATCTTCTCCCAAATCTGACCTACAAAAGATCAGGAATACAATGCAACAACATATGCAATCTCTACTGATCACTTTAAAAGTTTAGACACATATATAAATGCATAAATCAAGAAAATCATACAAACATAAGATTTTGGGACAAGGTGCATGTTAGTTTTATTTGATGATATCCTCATCTATGGCAAAACCTAGACAGACCATCTTGCTCATGTGGATCGAGTTCTACATCTACTCTCTCAGCACCATCTTTTCCTCAAACAATCTAAATGTGTTTTTGGTGCCTCGGAAGTCGAGTACTTGGGTCATCTTGTGGGAAAGGTCGATGTTAGGGTGGATCCTAAAAAGATTGAAGCTATGCAAGATTGACCTCACCCAAAGACTCTCAAAAGCTTGCGGGGATTTTTGGGTTTAACAGGTTATTATCGCAAGTTTGTTAATAATTATGGAAATATTGTGGCACCTCTCACTGCACTCCTTAAAAACAATTCTTTCACTTGGACTCTAGTAGTTTCTTAGGCTTTTCAAACATTAAAGATGGGCATTCCTAATTTCACAAAGACCTTTGTCCTGGAAAGTGATGCTTCCGGGAAAGGAATTGGCATTGTACTTATGCAAGAGGGTTGGCCTTTGGCCTTTACCAACAAACAATTTTCCGAGAGAAATTTGGGAAAATCAATCTATGAAAAGTAATTTTTTTCTATTCTACATGTCGTGGATATTTGGCGCCCTTATCTATTGGGGAAATGCTTCCAAATTAAGACAAGCCATCAAAGCCTTAAGTATTTTATGGAACAACACCTTTCCTCCCATAGGCAACAAATGGGTGACCAAGCTCTTTGGATATGATTATGAGATCATTTAAAACAAAGGAAAAGACAATGTGGTTGTTGATGCACTTTCCCAAAAATATGAAGATGAAGGCTCCCTTTTTTCTCTCTCCTTCATTGTACCAGATTGGGCGCTCCAAGATATTCACCAAGAATGGCTACATGATCCCAAAAGTTGACATCTGATACAAAAATTGTAGTCCAATTCTTCACTTTCCCTAGGGTACTCTTGGCTCAATGAAGAGCTTTGATACAAAGGCCGTTTGTATTTAAGTAAACAGTCAAAACTTAAATCCACGATACTTTCTCAGATTCATGCTACACCCACAGCTGGGCACTCTAGGTTTACCAAAACCTATGACCGGGTCAAACGTTCTTTTTTTTGGGATGGTATGAAACAGGAAATTCATAATTTTGTGGTTGACTGTGATGTGTGTCAACACAACAAGGGAAAAATAGTCAAATCTTCAAGCACACTACAACCACTCCTGATTCCACCTTCTATTTGGTGAGATATCTCTATGGATTTTATTGTAGTCTTACCTAAATCAGGCAATAAATCATTCATTATGGTGGTAATTGGTCGTCTTTCCAAGTATGATCATTTTTTTTTCTCTTCAATGCCCATTTACAACATCCACTGTGGCTTAAATTTTCATGGATCAAGTCTTCAAGCTTCATGGCATGTCACATTCTATTGTTTCTGATCACGACCCAACTTTCACCAAAAATTTTTGGCAAGAACTATTCAAGCTACAAGGCACCTAGTTGCATATCAACATTGCTTATCATCCCCAGACTGATGGTCAAACTAAAGTTGTCAACAAATGTTTTGAAACATATTTGAGGTGTTTTTCATTGGAAAGGAAACATCAGTGAGATCAATGGTTACCACTAGTTGAATGGTGGTACAACACTTCATACCATACAACTACCCACATGACTCCTTTTGAAGCCGTATATGGACAAAATCCACCTTCAATTCTCTCATATTTACCAGGTGTCTCAAAGGTCCAGGCAGTAGATGAAACACTTATAGTTTGAGAGGCTATTCTCCGTACCCTCAAAGAAAATTTGGTCATGGCCAAGAATTGCATGAAGCAACAAGTAGATCAAGGTCACTTTGAACATCAATTTGCACAAGGAGATCAGGTGTTTCTTCAACTGCAACCTTACAAGAAAAATTCCCTCAAGGCTAACCATTGTTAGAAACTGGTGCCCAAATTTTAAGGTCCTTATACGGTTCTCAAGCATGTGAGACAGGTGGCCTATCAGTTATCTTTGGCCAGTCATTCTAAGATCCATCCTATTTTTCATCTTTTCTGCTAAAAGAAGGTGATTGGAGCTAAGTTCCAAACCCAAACCAACCTTCCCGAGTTGGATGAAGAAGGATCCATTTGGCTACAGCCACAAGCAGTTTTGGACTAGCTTGAGCATCGTCTGCATCATCGAACCACCAACGAAGTGTTAGTCCAGTGGAAAGATACAACTCTAGCAGAAGCCACTTGGAAACTAGATACCATTCTACAGCAATTTCCCCATCTCAATACTTGAGGACAAGGCTATTTTTATGGAGGAGGGCATGTTAGGGACCTAACCCCTCACATAGGTATAGTAATATATTTCCATGTAATAAAGGTCAACATTAATAAGGCCTAGTGTTACACATCAAAAACTCTCATTACGATGATGGCCTAGTGTCATCATACTAATGTCACAGTGTCGCAAGTGTCACAAATGTCATAAACATCATACTGTGATATTGCCTATGTCGTTCCCCTAATGACATCACAAGGACACTTATGACACCTTCAAAGACCGGTTTAAGAAGGAGAAATCATCTGGAGGAGTACAAAGCATTTTCCATGAAGAAACCCACTCAAAAATCAATTTTGGAAGGTAGCGCTCCCCTGTATAATGTCAGGGAGTGCTAGCGCTCCCTATCCCTCTTTGGGGGAGTGTTGCAATGCTCTGTGCACCCTTTTGGGGGAGCATTTCCCTTTTTGAGAAAATTTTGGTTTGTTGAGACAAATCAAGGAAGAATCCTCTCAATCTCTGAAAGTAGTTGGACTCGAATATGATGTCAAGGCTTGATCTTAGGGAAGATCCTCAACTGAAGGAGAGGAATCCTCAACTTATCCCAAAGATCTCTCAAGTGGTTTGGCCTCTCCAAGACTATATAAGGAGACTTTCTCATGGTGAAGACAGATGGAGACATTGTAAAGTATCTAACTTATGATCTCATGAGGGAGATATCATTGAAGCATCAACATTCTGTGTGTGCATTATTTGAGCAAGGGTATGGACAAAGAGATATTGGTGAAGCTATTTCACTTACATCCATGGTTGTAAGCACCACTTTGTTCTCATTAATATAAATCTATGCTTGGCCTGTTTCCTTTAAAGTTTGTGTACGTTTCATAAATGTGTTTCTTTCATAGATCCATTATGAAGCTAATCATGGTAGTGTAGGAAGTATCATTGTTGTTGCTCATTGTATTACAGGACCTTTTGAAGAACTTGGAGATCAATATTAGCCTGGATCGAGCAAGGGAAAACATCGGTAAATGGTATTTACTATTGTTATCACTGAAATTTCGTCCGTAAATGGTTACAGGAATCCAACATCTTCAAACAGCTATTAGTTCACCCATGGACCAAAAATGACCAAAAAAACATTTTCAAAAGGTCCAAAACTATACAACCAGTTATAAAATCAGCGTGTGCTAAGGATATACAGGAAGTGCGTGCACGTGCACCAGTTGAAAATGTCGGAAAAACACACATGCGCTCGATGCGCGACTGTGGACACAAAAAGCCGCACACACCTCAGAATGATGCATTTATGATATTGGTTGGCCTCCCACCCACTTCTGGTTGAGATTTCAAGTCGATTTGACATCCAAATCTCGGTTGAATCTGGCTGGGTGGCTGGTCAAAGACATAAAGGTGCCCTAAATAGCCCCTTGTTCACACTAAAAGCTGGTTGAATAATACCTCAAAGTTATGCTTTAAAAAGAGGCCATGGGTGCACTACATATTCAAGGAATTCATTTGTATTGTTATCCTGCCTATATTCTCTTGGAGGATCCTCTTTCCTTATCAAGAGCATACAAGTAGTATTTCATTGGAGCTACTCACATCACCTCTTGAGTGAATGAGCTTGGGATTCTTTCACCATTTCTTTCAAGTTTGCTAGTTGTAAGAAGAGCTCAATCTCGGGGGTTCAATAACCCTCCCTTGGAGGAAGAGGGGACCCAAAGTCTCTCTTTCTCTTCGGTGTTTTCTTTCCACTAATACAATCATTTCCATTGGTGGCATGAGTCTTGTTTGTTTCTTGTGCCAATGTCCTTATGCACTCTAGTTTAATTTTTGTTATTGTTCTTAGCTTATTCTTTTGTTTATATTACATGCTTGATGTTTCTAACTTTTGCATTCATTGTTGTCTTTCCTAGCTAACCCAACTAGGCTTGTAAGCACCTCTATTTTGCTCATTTAGGTGACAAAAGAGGCACAACAGATTGGCGACTCCGTTGGGTAAAGGTATCAATTTCCTACCCCATTTGGGTTATTTTAGCTCTTCTTTCTATTTATTTAACCTGCAAGTACCATAACTGGCCCAAGCCGACCTACAGGAAGCTGAATTCAAAGATGAGTTGAAGGAATTTAATATGAAATTTTCTTCACAGCCGTGTGACAAGTGTGCGCGGGTTTATTGGCCCACAGTTGCTCATCGTGCACACATGCACCAAAACCACTATATCACTCAACTCCTTTTGTGCACCTATGCCCATAAGTCTCTTTTAGTTCATGCATTGGCGCTCAAAGTGCCTCTGTCTATTCTGAGACCCGTACACCTGTGCAGAAAAATACACATTGTAAGCATTTTGTGATCTGTGGAGGGCCCATAGCCTTCTTAAAATTGATTCCATGCATATTGTAATCTGCACCACACTTACATTCCCTTTCCATATAAAGGGATTAGTCAAAACATAGGCACTTAGGGGGTTAAAATCATAATTGTTTCCTTTTTTTGTTTTCATGTTGCCACATGGATGGCTTGCTTTGATTAAAGGTTAAGTGGGAATCATTCTACATCACATATAAAACTTGCATTGGGACCAAAAATTGGATATCAATTGTTGAGTATGCTCTTCTCTCGTGCTCCAACGCGATCTTGAGAATCAGAAAGAGGTTGAGGGACAATTTCATCTCCCTTAAAAAGACAAAATCTTTAGGAGAGGACAATAGCACCCTCGGGACTCCTCTTATTTTATTTTTCAAACACATCTTAAGAGTGTAAGGGTCCATACATG
>SNQJ01S0152100.1:20434-30568 GCA_010110895.2 Picea sitchensis | reverse complement strand
AATAAATTCAAACTGTTATTTACATTCATTGACCTCTTCTTGCAGGTCCATTTACATCACATATTCATACTTATGAGTTTTTCCATAGTCCTTGGCCAGTTCAGTTATATTTACAATCTGGGGGAAACGGGGTGTTACAAGTAGGATGCATGTCTTGTTGGGTATTTATCACCCCTTGGTGTGGAATGGGGTTTTGTAGCATGGCTGGGAGTGGTTGTTGCACATATTGTTGTGGGGCCTACAGAGGCACAGGCGGTGCTGAGGCATGTGGTCCATTCATAGAGTCTTTCATCTGTTTAAAGTCAGCGATTTAGGGGCAATGGTGAGTATAGTGACCAAACTCACCGCAAAGGGCACAAAGGAAGTTTGTTCAAAGGTTGTTGTTATTTTTACCTTGGCATTTGTTATTATTTCCCCCTTGAGGGTTCTGATTCCCTGGATTCTGGTTGCCCCCAGCTGGTTGGTTTTGTTGGGGATGGTTTCCTCCTTGCCCTAGATTATTATTATTCTAGTTTTTTCCTTTCTTTTTGGCATTATTTGGCTGATCGGTCAGGTTGGTCGTATTCATTTGTTCAAAATATTGATATTGTTGAATGGGAGAGGGTTGAACAAAATTAACCCCAGCGTGTGGATGTCCTTGTGGTGGAGCCATAGGCCGTGGAGAGCCAAGAAATGGAAATTACAGATTATGTTGTGGCAATGATCCATAAGGTACATAGGAAGGCGTGGCACTTTCACTAGTGCTTAGAGTATAGGCTGAGGTAGAGGGAGTACCAGAACTTAGTTGGATAGGTGGGTGTATTATGGGTGCCGATGGGGGTCCACTTATGGTTGGAGGCATGGAAATAGGGTATGGTTGTTGATAAGTGGGAGGAGGATAATATGGGATTCCTCCATATGCCAACGGATATTGGGGTATGCCATACATGGGTGGTTGTTGAGGCTGTGAGTTGTGGTGTGTGGTGTTACCAATGAATCCATCTGGTGAGTGAGACATCCCAGGTTTGTCTTGGACAAATGTCATGAGTCTTGGGGCATCCGGGAGTACCATGTATAGGTATCCAGACTAGGCATAAATGAGTTCGAACTATTGGGTCTTCCTAATGGCTTCTTCTTCAAACTAGGGGAAGGAAACGACCACATCTTTGGCAAGGAGGGAAATAAGTGATTTGAGCAACCAATTGAGACATTGTTGGGGGGTAGCATCAGCTTTGCAAAGACTATGTCATCTACACCACTTGTGAATGTGGTCAGCAATGTGTGTGGAGGAGGTTTGTTTGAAGTCTGAGAGTATTTCAAGGCCATTGTCATGACGAATGGGTAGTTGAAAGAAGGTCAAAAATTCTTTGGCCAAGGATTCAATGGTCATGTGGGACCCATATTTTTCTTCTACATACCACTTGGTTGATGGGCCAGTGAACATGCGTTGAAATAACCTCAATCAGATAGAATCGTCCATGATGTTGTTTGAAGAGCACTATAGGTGAAAGGTCATGATATGGTTGGAGGGATCGTCTCTTGCTTTTCCTTCAAACTTGGGGATGTTTGAAGAGATTTTTGTAGGCATTGTAGGCCATGTGGGGTTGTGCAATTTAGGATCATTGGTGAGTTTAGTTAGATCTGGTATCTTGAGGGAAGCCAAATATGGCATATGAGGTGGTGGCAGAGGATTAATTCCTTCCATAGTGTGACTCTTCTGGGTACCTGACCCTTGGAAGGGACTAGCTGGGTTTGTACTTCCCCCTTAAGAAGAAGTTGGCCCCTCGCTTCTGTGTAAAGGAGAGAGAGTGGATGTTTGACCTTGGGAAGTGGACCCAAGTAAGGTGGAACCAAGAAAAGCTGATCCCAAGACAGTGGCACTCACAGGGGTGTGAGAAGGTGGAAATGAGTTGGCAAGACTAGGAACTCCCCCTAGAATAGGAGGGATATTTAGCAAGCGTCTAGAATGACAGGGGTTCTGTGGGTCCCCTATGATGTTCGACTAGCTGAGTGGATGTGTGCAAATGGTGGTGAGAACAATAAATAAACAAGAGCCTTTGCTGCAATTTTTTGAACCTTCACAATATATTTCCCAATCAGATGTTATCAGAAAGGAATCATACATAAATCAATTTGACAAAGAAGCATATATGTGGATAGGTGGATTTTGTTCATGTGGGAGAACAAAGAAAACAAATGCTCATGTCCTAAAAGACGTAATGTCCTTCCTCTCAACTAGCATTGGACCTTCCAATAGCACTCGATAGTGAGGTCTGAAGCCACCGGAAGAGAAACTAGTGAAGGATGAAGCAATCAGTTATAATCAGGGGTAGAGGGAGCATATCCCAAAAGAGCTGGCGATATTTCCCAATAGCCACACAAAATCTGATCAAGGTGCAACTGCAACCCACAATTTCCACTTGGGTAGATGTCCTAAATTTTGGTCACTAGGTACCTCGGTCAAAGTGCAACATTTAGATTTTCGGCCTCATAAATGGGTCACGGGATGGATCCCATCCAAGAGGTGGGTGCCTCAAGGGGGGACGCATATAACAACCAAACCTCAGCCTTCAACCCTTCACGGGTATCTCCCTGCCTTATGGTGTAGGAACACTTGACTTGGAGGATTTAAAAGTTCCCTATTTGTCAACTTCTACTATTTTGACGATGTGGGAACCAAATAACGGGGAGCTATTTGGATGCCTATCCCCAAGATCCTACCTAGACTAAAACATTTCTTTTGGTACCTCCTGTGGAGGAAAACTTAGTGAGTTTTTAGAAAGATTTTAGGTGTGGTTGTTTGAGAGATTGGAGGTGTGAACCAATCTCGTTGAAATTAAGTGGGAGTGGATAGTCTTGTCAAGAAAAGGGTGGGGTGTTTCGGAATCCCAAATGGAGGAAACTTACTTCAACCTCCACGATTTATAGATAAGACTATGTGAGTGATTGGTGGACTTTGTGTGTAAACAAGTGAAAGTGTGTCATTTTTTTAATAATTTAGGTGTCACCTTGTTGCATGTGGACTTTGCTTGGTCCTTACAAGTCTTGATTACCTAAGTTACTATGTGTCATTGGTATAGCCTTGCGGAATTTTAAAGTCCCTAGGAAACTAGCATGTGGACATGTGGGTCCTTACTATTCCTTTAACTCCCTATTGTGATTTATTTCTAAGAAATCTTTGAAACTATCCTAGATTGTGCACATGTGGGCATGTATGGGCCCATTACAAAACCTTTAAACTTCCCTAGTGATTTAATCTAAGAAAGTAAATTTCAACACTATCTTATCTTTGTAGCATGTGGTCATGTATGGACCCTTACACTCTTAAGATGTGTTTGAAAAATAAAATAAGAGGAGTCCTGAGAGTGCTAGTGTCCTCTCCTAAAGATTTTGTCTTTTTAAGGGAGATGAAATTGTCCCTCAACCTCTTTTTGATTCTCAAGATCACTTTGGAGCGCGAGAGAAGAGCATACTCAACAATTGATATCCAATTTTTGGTCATAATGCAAGTTTTATATGTGATGTAGAATTATTCCCACTTAACCTTTAATCAAAGCAAGCCATCCATGTGGCAACATGAAAACACAAAGAGGAAAAAATTATGATTTTAACCCCCTAAGTGCCTATGTTTTGACTAATCCCTTTATATATAAAGGGATTGTAAGTGTGGTGCAGATTACAATATGCATGGAATCAATTTTAATAAGGCTATGGGCCCTCCATATATCACAAAAAGATTACAATGTGTATTTTTCTACACAGGTGCACGGGTCTCAGAATAGAAAGAGGTGTTTTGAGCGCCAATGTGTGAACCAAAAGAGACTTATGGGCGCAAGTTCATAGAAGGCGCTGAGTGATATAGTGGTTTTGGCGCATGTGCACATGATGCACAACTGTGGGCCGATAAACCCACGCACACCTGTCACACGGCCGTGAAGAAAATTTTGGATTAAATTCCTTCAACTCAGCTTTGAATTCGGCTTCTTGTAGGTTGGCTTGGGCCAGTTATGGTACTTGCAGGTTAAATAAACAGAAATAAGAGATAAAATAACCCAAATGGGGTAGGAAATTGATACCTTTACCTAACAGAGTCACCAATTTGTTGTGCCTCTTTTGTCACCTAAATGAGCAAAATAGAGGTGCTTACAAGCCTAGTTGGGTTAGCTAGGAAAGACAACAATAAATGCAAAAGTTAGAAACATCAAGCATGTAATATAAACAAAAGACTAAGCTAACAAGAGTGCATAAGAACATTGGAACAAGAAACAAACAAGACTCATGCCACCAATGGAAAGGATTGTATTAGTGGAAAAAAACACCGAAGAGAAAGTGAGACTTTGGGTCCCCTCTTCCTCCAAGGGAGGGTTCTTGAACCCCCAAGATTGAGCTCTTCTTACAACTAGAAAACTTGAAAGAAATGGTGAAATAATCCCAAGCTCATTCACTCAAGAGGTGATGTGAGTAGCTCCAATGAAATACTGCTTGTATGCTCTTGATAAGGAAAGAGGATCCTCCAAGAGAATATAGGTAGGATAACAATACAAATGAATTCCTTGAATATGTAGTGCACCCATGGCCTCTTTTTATAGCATAAATTTGAGGTATTATTCAACCAGCTTTTAGTGTGAACAAGGGGTTATTTAGGGCACCTTTAGGTCTTTGACCACCCACTCAGCCAGATTCAGTCAAGATTTGGATGTCAAATCGACTTGGAAGCTGAACCAGAAGTGGGTGGGAGGCCGACCAATATCATAAATGTGTCGTTCTAAGGTGTGTGTGGCTTTTTGTGTCCAGAGTTGCGCATCAGGTGCATGTGTGCTTTTCCGACATTTTTGATTGGCGCACGTGCACGCGCTTCTTGTATATCCTTAGCGCATGCTGATTTTATAACTGGTTGTATAGTTTTGGACCTTTTGAAAATGTTTTTTTGGTCATTTTTGGTCCATGGGTGAACTAATAGTTGTTTGAAGATGTTGGATTCCTGTAACCATTTGCGGATGAAATTTTCGTGATAACAATAGTAAATACCATTTACCGACGTTTTCCCTCACTCGATCCAAGCTGATCTTGATCTCCAAGTTCTTCAAAAGGTCCTGTAATACAATGAACAACAACAACAATACTTCCTATACTACCATGATTAGCTTCATAATGGATGTATGAAAGAAACACGTTTATGAAACGTACACAAACTTTAAAGGAAACAGGCCAAGCATAGATTTATATTAATGAGAACAAAGTGGTGCTTACAACCATGGATGTAAGTGCAATAGCTTCACCAAGATCTCTTTGTCTAGACCCTTGCTCAAATAATCCACACACAGAATGTTGATGCTTCAATGATATCTTCCTCATGAGATCATAAGTTAGATACTTTATAATGTCTCCATCTATCTTCACCATGAGAAAGTCTCCTTATATAGTCTTGGAGAGGCCAAACCACTTGAGATATCTTTGGGATAAGTTGAGTATTCCTCTCCTTTAGTTGAGGATCTTCCCTAAGATCAATCCTTGACCTCAGATTTGAGTCTAACTACTTTCAGAGATTGAGGGGATTCTTCCCTGATTTGTCTCAACGAACCAAAATTTTCTCAAAAAGGAAAATGCTCCCCCAAAAGGGTGCACAGAGCATTGCAACGCTCCCCCAAAGAGGGCTAGGGAGAGCTAGCACTCCCTGACATTATACAGGGGAGCGCTACCTTCCAAAATTGATTTTTGAGTGGGTTTCTTCATGGCAAATGCTTTGTACTCCTCATCAGATGATTTCTCCTTCTTAAAACAGTCTTTGAATGTGTCATAAGTGTCCTTGTGATGTCATTAGGGGCATGACATAGGCAAGATCACAGTATGATGTTTATGACATTTGTGACACTTGCGACACTGCGACATTAGTAATGATGACACTAGGCCATCATCGTAATGAGTGTTTTTGATGTGTAACACTAGGCCTTATTAATGTTGACCTTTATTACATAGAAATATATTATTCTACCTATGTGAGGGGTTAGGTCGCTAACATGCCCTCCCCCATAAAAATAGCCTTATCCTCAAGTCTTGAGATGGGGAAATTGCTGCAGAATGGTAGCTAGTTTCCAAGTGGCTTCTGCTAGATTTGTATCTTTCCACTGGACTAACACTTCCTTGATAGTTCGATGAGGCAGACGATGCTCAAGATGGTCCAAAACTGCTTGTGGTTGTAGCCAAATGGAGCCTTCTTTGTCCAACTCGGGAAGGGTGGTTTGGGTTTGGAACTTAGTTCTAATCACCTTCTTTAAGCAGAAAACATGAAAAATAGGATGGAGCTTAGAATGACTAGCCAAAGCTAACTAATAGGCCACCTGTCTCACATGCTTGAGAACCGTATAAGGACCATAAAATTTGGGCGCCAGTTTCTGACAATGGTCAGTCTTGAGGGAATTTTTCTTGTAAGGTTGCAATCAAAGAAACACTTGATCCCCTTGTGCAAATTGACATTCAAAGTGACCTTGATCTTCTTGTTGCTTCATGCAATTCTAGGCCATGACCAAATTTTCTTTGAGGGTATGGGGAATAGCCTCTCAAACTGTAAGTGTTTGGTCTACTGCCTGAACCTTCGAGACACCTGGTAAATATGAGAGAATTGAAGGTGGATTTTGTGCATATACGGCTTCAAAAGGAGTCATGTGGGTAGTTGTATGGTATTAAGTGTTGTACCACCATTCAACTAGTGGTAACCATTGATCTCACTGATGTTTCCTTTCCAATGAAAAACACCTCAAATATGTTTCCAAACATTTGTTGACAACTTTAGTTTGACCATCAGTTTGGGGGTGATAAGTGGTGTTGATATGCAACTGGGTGCCTTGTAGCTTGAATAGTTCTTGCCAAAAATTGTTGGTGAAAGTTGGGTCGCGATCAGAAACAATAGAATGCGACATGCCATGAAGCTTGAAGACTTGATCCATGAAAATTTGAGCCATAGTGGATGTTGTAAATGGGCATTGAAGAGAAAAAAAATGAGCATACTTGGAAAGACAACCAATTACCACCATAATGAATGATTTATTGCCCGATTTAGGTAAGACTACAATAAAATCCATAGAGATATCCCCCCAAATAGCAGGTGGAATCAGAAGTGGTTGTAGTGTGCCCAAAGATTTGACTGTTTTTCCCTTGTTGTGTTGACACACATCACAGCCAACCACAAAATTACGAATTTCTTGTTTCATACCATCCCAAAAAAAAGAACGTTTGACCCGATCATAGGTTTTGGTAAACCTAGAGTGCCTAGCTGTGGGTGTAGCATGCATCTGAGAAAGTACCGTGGATTTAAGTTTTGATTGTTTACTTAAATACAAACGGCCTTTGTATCGAAGCTCCTCATTGAGCCAAGAGTACCCTAGGGAAAGTGAAGAATTGGACTATAATTTGTGTATCAGATGTGAACTTTTGGGATCATGTAGCCATTCTTGGTGAATATCTCGGAGCCAATCTGGTACAATGAAGGAGAGAGAAAAAAGGGAGCCTTCATCTTCATATTTTTGGGAAAGTGCATCAACAACCACATTGTCTTTTCCTTTGTTGTAAATGATCTCATAAGCATATCCAAAGAGCTTGGTCACCCATTTTTGTTTCCTGTGGGAGGAAAGGTGTTGTTCCATAAAATAATTAAGGCTTTGATTACTTGTCTTAATTTGGAAGCATTTCCCCAATAGATAAGGGCGCCAAAGATCCACGACATGAAGAATAGACACAATTTCCTTTTCATAGATTGATTTGCCCAAATTTCTCTCAGACAATTGTTTGTTGGTAAAGGCCAAAGGCCGACCCTCTTACATAAGTACAAAGCCAATTCCTTTCCTGGAAGCATCACATTCCAGGACAAAGGTCTTTGTGAAATCAGGAATGGCCATCTTCAATGTTTGAAAAGCCTGAGAAGCTACTAGAGTCCAAGCGAAAAAATTATTTTTAAGGAGTGCAGTGAGAGGTGGCACAATATTTCCATAATTCTTAACAAACTTGCGATAATAACCTGTTAAACCCAGAAATCCCCGCAAGATTTTGAGAGCCTTTGGGTGAGGCCAATCTTGCATAGCTTCAATATTTTTAGGATCCACCCTAACGTCGACCTTTCCCACAAGATGACCCAAGTACTCGACTTCCGAGGCACCAAAAGCACATTTAGATTGTTTGAGGAAAAGTTGGTGCTGAGAGAGTAGATGTAGAACTTGATCCACATGAGCAAGATGGTCTGTCTAGGTTTTTCTATAGATGAGGATATCATCAAAGAAAATTAACACAAAATGATGGAGAAAAGGACGGAAGACATGATTCATGAGGCTTTGGAAAGTGGAGGGAGCATTACACAAGCCAAAGGGCATGACCACAAACTCATAGTGGCCCTCATGAGTTCTAAAGGCATTCGTAGGAATGTCTACCTCTTTCATACAGATCTAGTGGTAGCCCAAATGAAGATCAAGTTTAGTAAAGAACTGGGCGCCACTCAATTCATCCAAGAGGTCATCAAT
Organism: Picea sitchensis; assembly: GCA_010110895.2. Lineage (NCBI taxonomy): Eukaryota > Viridiplantae > Streptophyta > Pinopsida > Pinales > Pinaceae > Picea > Picea sitchensis. Next base: position 22,082 of record SNQJ01S0152100.1, on the reverse strand, counting down.
GACAGGAATGGGAAATTTGTCTTTAATGGTGAGTTTTTTTAGGGTGCGGAAGTCAGGACACATGTGCCAAGAACCTTCTTTATTAAGGACCATGACCATAGGAGAAGAGCAGGGGCTCATACTAGGGCAAATAACACCTGCATTGAGAAGCTCTTGAACCATTTTCTCAATTTCATTTTTTTGGGAAAAGGGGTGATGATAGGGATGGATATTGGGAGGAAGGATTCTTGAGACAAGGGGAATGGAATGATCATGAACACCATGGGAAGGAGGGAGTCCCTGGGGAGTGGAAAAAACCACTTTATGTTTAGAGAGGATGCATTGGAGGTCTTGCGGTACAGAGGTTGTCTCAGTGGCTTGTATGGCATGGAGTTGGGCAATAATTCCAGAATGACCTTTTTTGAGAAGATTTTCCATGCGATGGGAACTAATGATCTCTGGGGAACCGATGGTGATGCCTTGGAACTTATATTGTTGGCACTCTTGGTCGAATTGCATGGTTAATTCCTTAAAATCCATGAGAATGGGACCCAAAGTCCTTATCCATTATGCACCCAACACAATGTCACAACCATCCATGTTGATAGAAAACATATGAGATTTCAGATGGTATTCACGAATTTGGAGACACAAATTTTCACAACGCCCTCCACATTTCATGGACCACCATTGCCAATCATGATTTGGAAATTATTGACTGCATAGATATAGCAATTAGTTTCTTGGGCAATGCAATGATGAATAAAATTATGGGTGATTCCACTATCAACAAGAATGATGACCTTCCTATGCTTGATGTAACCAATTATCTTGAGGTTTTGGGGAGTAGAGAAGCCAATGAGAGAATTTATGGAAATGACCAGTTCTACTTCAGGAGGGTCTGAGGGAGGGGTTATGTCAATGGGTTCAGGTGACACAGACACAAGGGGAGCCTCAACATCCTCTTTTGAAACATCCTCTGATATGGCCATAAAAAGATTTTTTTCCTTACACTTGTGTCCCGAAAAATATTTGTCATCACAATTATAACAAAGGACTTTGAGTTGGCATTCATCCATTTTGGCCCTGTTCAATTTCTAGATCTTTAGTGGAGTAGAAGGAGGAGTGGGAGTTACTGGTTTAGTGCAAGGAATAAAGGAGAGTTTGTGGTTTTGAGAAGAGACAACCTGTTGTGATTCCTTAGCTCTTTTAGTAGTGTCCACCCAAATCTGAGGCCGAGCCATGAGGACATGAGAACAAATCTCATCCTTGAGGCCACTGATAAAAAATTCTCGGAAAAAAGCATCAGACGTGCCCTCTGTACGAAAAGCCAGTTGTTCAAAAGCATCTATAAAGTCTTCCACTATGCCAGATTGTTTCAACTTTGTCAAACGACCTAAATGGTTGGTTTCAGTGTCAAAGCATTCATAAATCTCTTCCACAAAGTGTGTCCAAGCCACATACCCTTGGCAGGCAATTTTCCTCCATTGCCACCATTGCCAATGTTCTTGATCTAAATGGAGAACACCATACAAGAGCCAACATTCTTGATCTAGATGGAGAGCACCATTGTTGTAGGAAAATCTCCCTGCGGACAGGTAGATCGCCTCTAAGAGATTGACATTAACTCTAGACAGAAAATGCTTAACATGGACACTAACTTCCTTTC
>SNQJ01S0152100.1:0-18432 GCA_010110895.2 Picea sitchensis | reverse complement strand
GGGGATTCGAGAGGATAGGGACCCTCGACACCGCAACCTCCGAAACCCTGAATCTCGATATTGAACCAGGGATTGGCATTTCGCTAATGCAGGTTTCTGGAGATTTCTCATTTGTGGGAGATTAACCCATTTTTTTTTTTTTAATTATGATAGTGGGTGTGTTACACTACCCCACCATAGTTGGGACAATATCCCAATACGGGCAATCCTGTTGATCGCACTATCCTCCTCACTAGTGAGGAAGAAGTCCTTCTCCAAACGCGCAGTCGTTAATATAGCACACCCCCTAAGTCTGCTCCCACCACCTCGGAAGCAACCCCAATCACAATTGGACACCCTTTAATGATTCCTCACCCTAATACTGAAATACCCCTTCGTATTCCTTGATCCAATTGCATAGGAATGTCCACAACCCTCAGGCTAGGGCGGCTCATAATTACAGTTTGGTCGATGACTTGGCACAATCTCTGGCTGCCATGTCAGTCTTAGAAGTCCTTCAAACTTGTCCCACTCTGCAGAAATCCTTAATTTCCACCCTGGGGGTAGTCGACCCTACTGATACCCGACTCATCACATTTGATCTCGACAGTGGAGAACCTCACCTCCCCACTCTTATCACTTTTCAAATCCCTATGAAATTTCTAAACATTATAGTTCATCGGTGCATCATTGATGAAGGTGCATCCACATGTATCATGTCCAAATCCGTATGGCAGAAATTTGGTTTTCCCGAACTCATACCATCTGCCATTACCTTAAGAGCATATGATGGACGACCATCTTCTCCGGAAGGGCTCTTCTAAAATGTCCCTGTCGAACTCGAGGGAAAAACCATTCTTATTGACATTGAGGTTATCGATGCCCCACTCGATTACAATATCTTGTTCGGTCATAGTTACATGTATGCTATGAAGGCAATTGTTTTTTCTGTATTTCAAACCATGATGTTCCCCCATAACGGGAAGATCATTACCATCGATCAGGTTTCACATTATGAGCCTAAACCTTATGCCAACATCGATAATATCCTCCCCTTCATCCACACTAATCCCGATACATAGCCACTCATCGAGATGGGCCCTAGAATTTTCAAAGACCCATTCTTGCTTGGGACGTACCATGTTGCACCACCACTCATTCATCCTTCCAATCAAGTATGTGTTGTCTCATCCAATGATATTGAAATTTGAGATACCATCCCTCCCAATGAGGCCTCTCTTATATCTGACATCCCACTAGTCGCAGAACTTTCTCCTCGAGAATTACCTAAAAAATCTCCACCTTCACCTATTCCTGATTCCACCTTACCTCAAGATCACATCCCAGTTTGGGAGACACTCCCCCAAGCTCTTACTCAAAGACCCTTCTTTTACCCCCCACCAGGCATACAAGCTTTCCAAGTAGTCGCCACGCTTACTCTCCCCAATATGGTGCTAGCGATCCCAGTGTGGTATCTACATCCACTAGCCATGGTCCCTCAACCATCCCTCTCTCCTCAAACTGAAGGAATTTCGATGCAGATTCCAGTACCTAATCCCGCTACACCACCAACACCCTCACTCACTAGCACCACTGCTACAGTTGGGGGGCAGATGAAAAAAGAAAGAGCCCACCGCTCCCCTACCCCCACGCGTCCAACCTCCTTGTGTACTATGCGAGAAAGACGGACACCCCACCAACAAATGCCCATCTCTACCAGAGCTACACAATCTAATTCAACTCAATCAAGCACCATCACCGCTCGTCGCTTCATCAAGTACTTCCACCACCTCCCCTAACACAAGTAGCAAAGGACTATGAACCAAATTCGCTTGCACCATCTATTCAGAATATGGCCATTATACACACCATTGTCTAGAGCTACCCTAATTTCGATAGATGTTAACAATAGTACGCCAGAGCTTTTAGCAAGAACCCAGTCCATCTGCATCATCATCACCCAACATCACAGACATCCATTATGTCATGAATTCAATCAATGAACGTATGAGGTGCCCTTGCTCTCTCTGTGAATCATTAGATCATTTCACATACCAATGTCCTATGGTCATCGAATACAGACAATACCAAATGGCCCTGATTCAAAATCCTACTCCCCCCTGTACAGAATCAGTGATTAACCCTACTCCATCACCAAAGGTTCTTCATATTACTTCTCCTGAGCCTAAAGCACTCCCTACTCCTCCATGGTTCTTGGATGATTTATACGAGGATTTGCCCCCAAATCCCCCAAATTCTCCATTTCATTTTCCTACGGAAATTGTACGCCTGACTATCGTTTTTAACCCACAATATCTTGATATTTGGTTTATGTTGAGCGAACCATCGCAATCCCCTTGCATCAATCCCCCTACATATTTACCACCAGGAGACAACGACACCATGACAGTCACTGATGTCACTCCTCTCGATCCCCTACATTCACAACAGTTTCTCTGCGATGAAGATATCCTCGAGGAGTTAACTACCCCCGATTGCCCATGGGATGCACTCCATCATAGAGCACTCTTTCTTTCACAAGAATCCTTCATGCCTCCTAACCAACACCCCATATATGCAGTTGAAACCAAATATTTTCTCCCATCAAGGCATATAGATTGGTTCAATAACCCTATCCCTACCCTCGACGCTTTCGAGGAAGGCAATATAGCCAATATTTCCCCAACCATCAAAATAGATATTTCCATCAAGTCTGGAATTATAGAAGAAATCACCATTGGTGCAACATGCTCTCCTAAGGAAATCACCGCCTCCAAAGCCCTCTTCCAGGAATACCGGGACATTTTTTCCTGGTCATACACATAGATTCCTGGCATTGATCCCTCTATTGTCAAACATCGCATAGACACCTGGCCTGATATCACACCTGTCCACCAAAAATAGCGACTGATACACCCATCCAAGGCAGTGTCCATCAAAGACGAGATTGACAAATTATGCATTGCAGGGTTCATCTACCCCATCGCCTATACGTCATGGGTCTCCAACCCTGTCCTTGTTAACAAAAAACAGGGCACTATCCGTGTCTGTATGGACTTTCGTGACCTCAATCACACCTGTCCCAAAGACAACTTTCCAATGCCCTTCATCGACCAAATTATTGATTGTTGCACAGGTCACGAGGCTTTTTCCTTCATGGATAGTTTCTCTAGCTACAACCAAATCCAAATTCACCCAGTCGATCAATACAAAACCAAATTCACTACCCCTTGGGGAACCTTTGCGTATCGTGTCATGCCATTTGGCCTCAAGAATGTCGGTGCCACTTTCCAACGGGCCATGACATACATCTTTCATGATCTGGCTCATATCATCCTCGCATACTTGGATGACCTCACAGCTCGATCCAAGAAAATCACTCAGCATCTCGATGATTTACGAATCATCTTCCAAATATGTCGTCAATACAACATCCGCTTGAACCCCCTCAAGTGCATATTGTGTGTCACTGCTAGGCACCTTCTTGGGTTGATAGTTTCCCAATGTAGCATTACTATGGACCCCCTCAAATTCCAAGCCATCACAAAAATTCCACCCCCTCAGAATTTATGCCAACTGCAGAGCCTACAAGGCAAAGCTAACTTTTTATGACTCTTTGTCCCAGATTACGCTACTCGTACACATGGCTTCCTTCACTTACTTCGTCATGACATCCCATTCCAATGGGATAAGCATGCCCAAACCACTTTTGATGATCTTAAAGTGGCCCTCTCCAACACCCCATTGATTATTCCACCTGACTATAACCATGACTATCTCCTCTACATATCAGCCGCAGCCATTTCAGTAGCAGGAGTTCTCGTCCAAATAGGGGATGAAGACCGTGAGCATGTGATTTACTACATTAGTAAAAACCTTTCAGGGACACCCTTGAAACACAATCACGAAGAAAATCTATCCCTTGCAGTTGTCTTTGCAATCCAGAAGCTACACCATTACATTTTTCTTCGAAGTACCAAAGTCAAAGAAGATTCCAACCCCATGCAATACTTGCTCAGTCGTCAGCAAATTAACAGTAAATTTGCTCAATGGATCGTCATCCTTCAGGAGTACGATCTCAAATTTTCAACACCCAAGAGCAAGAACACTCTCGTCCTCACCAAACTTATCATGACATTTCCCTCCGATACTACCAGTTCACCCATCAATACCAACTTCCCCGATGAACATCTCTTTTACATCCCCTCGGATGACCCTTGGTATGACGATCTTCTCGTGTACCTTAGAACACAAAAATTTGGAAACCACCTCTCCAGAGACGATCATTGGCGTATTTTTCACCAAGCCCCATGCTACCTATTCATCGGTGATGTCTTATATTGGCGAGGCATTCACACTGTACTCTGTCACTGCTTAACTATCGACGAGGTCGATCGAGTCTTGAACAACTGCCATAGCGGTGCTTGCAGGGGCCACCTCTTAGGGATGTCCACCGCTTAGAAAATCATTTGCATTGGTTACTTCTGGCCTACATTGTTTCATGATTGTATCCATGCATTGAAACGATGTGACAAATGTCAGCTTTACGCCAACAAAGCACGAGCACCGCCTGCTCTTCTACACCTAGTCATCACTGTTGGCCCCTTCTGCAAATGGGGCATAGACTTCATGACTTCTAACCCTCCATCCAACAATGGACACAAATATATCATCATTGCAGTCGATTACTTCACCAAGTGGGTTGAAGCCATGCCTACCTTCAACAACACTGCCAACACTAGAGCGTGTTTTTTCTTTAATCATGTCATTTCCCGCTTTGGAGTACCACTACAACTAGTCTCTAATCACGGGAAACATTTTGAGAATGAGATTTTCGTCGAACTCTCATCAGGGTTAGGCTTCTCCCATGATTTTTCCTCCCCATACTACCCTCAGTCAAATGGGCAGGTCGAAGTAGTCAATAAAGTCCTCAAAACCATGTTGCAGCGCATGGTTAACAAACATAAGACCATTTGGCATCATATGTTATTTTCCGCGCTATGGGCTTATCACGCGGCAGTGAAAACTGCCACTGGTTTCACACCATTTCATCTAGTCCATGGGGTTGAGGCTACTCTTCCTATCGATTGTGAAATTCCCAACTTACGCACCGTTATTGAGTTATTACCTGACATTGCTCCAATGGAGCAGCGTTTGCTGAACTTAGAATCCTCGGATGAAGATCCTCAATATTCATTACACAACAATGAGGCAGCCAAAAAATGGTCAAAGACCACCTTTGATCACCATGTCAACCTTCACTCATTCAATGAAGGTGACCTCGTCCTCGCTTACGATATCGCTCACAATACACTCGGCTATGGAAAATTTGAGTCGCTATGGCATGGGCCTTATATCATCCAACATTGCCTTGCTAAAGGCACGTATGTTCCGACCTCCCCCGAAGGCCACCCTCTCAAAGACCCCATCAACGGGTTGTACTTAAAGAAATTTTACGCTTGAGCGTAGCCATTCTACACTAAGATTTTTCTTTTTGTACGTTTTTGTAGTTTTTTTAATCTTCTTTCATCCATACCTCACGTCTAATCTATCACTCATGTTATTGACAGATGCCACCCCCATCGGTCTACCACATTGGTTACGCCGACGGAGCTAGCCGTTGGACACAGAATATCACTTCGACTGCTTGGGCCCTCTATTCACCCTCACATGAACTGCTCCACTCCAGCGGCATATGTTTAGGCTCAGCCACCAACAATCAAGCAGAATACACCACTGTCATTGGTCTCCTCGCTGAGGCCAGCCATCACTATATTCGTCACCTTAGCATTCTATTAGATTCCCAACTGGTTGTCTTCCAGTGCAATAATGCGTACCGCGTTCGTGATCCTTGCCTCTTCCACAAATACCTGCAAGTTAGAATTTTATCTCAACATTTTGATTCCATCACATTTACACATATTCCAAGACAATTTAATTAAAAAGAAGATAACATGGATAGCCTAGTGTTAGATTGGCATTTATCACATCAAGATACTAATATGCATACATCAAACATCAATAATCTGTCACAACATATAAATTAGACATCATCAACAAAAACACAAAACACATGTAAACATCACCAAGATCCCAAAATGTATATCCATATATATATATATATATAGATATGCCAAAACGTGCCATCCAAATGTTTACAAAAAATATATTGTACATATACAACATCCATAGGCCGGTGAACCACCTCAACCCTATAGATACAAAACTGGTGCCACTAAACCAAGTAGGCTCGCAGGCATATATAAATACCACAAAACATATAAATACATACAGAGACACTCATGGTGCCTCTAGAGCATCACCACCTGGTACCCTCTCAGGAGGTGGTGCCCCACCCACTATCAGTCCCTCCAGACCTGGAGTTAGCCGCCCAGTCATCGCAGCACCTACTACTGCTTCTCTCTGGACTATGGTCTGCCACACCAATGAAACCCCCCCACACTACTCTAGGACGCCCTCATCCTGGACCCATGACCACATGCCCTCAGGCACTCCTTGTAGCACCGCCTACAAGTGGCGGTGGATATCCTCAAAGTCAACCCCGGCCTCAGCCGGAGGAACGTGTGATGGCCCTACACTAGGGTCGTCAAAACGACGTCTCCTAGCCACTCTCTCATTGTCAACAAGCCTCGCCCCAACATCCTCTCGTCATCGTCTCTCTCCTGCCCACGACTCTCCTCACAAAGGTCTCACCGGCCCCTGATGAGCCGACGCTCTAACCAACTCCACCTCGGGCCCACGAGGTCCCACATCTGCAAATACAACAAACAAATGATAGCATCAGCATCCACCCATACATAAAAATATACATTCTATACTATCTACAAAATAAAAATATCACACCATACCTTTGCGATCGAACACCTCTCCTAGAGGTAACACCATCTCTGAATCATCCCGAAATTACACCCCAAAGTATGGGTACCGCAGTATAATCTCTGGCATCTGATGCCACACCTATGCATCCTCAGCCATGAAATAGTGTCCACCCTCCCCACCACCATGGCGAATCAAAATCGTTGACCACCACCACAGTCGCGACTCTCGCACACCAGGTGTACCCAACAACACTCTCGAACGCAACATAGGCACCCTATCCAGAAACCATGCCACCAAGATCGACCCAAAGGCAAACTTCCCTGAGTCTGTAGATCAACACCTATCTAGCTACCCTACCATCTTGGCATGCAGCATCAAGCCTCAGGAAAAATGCTCTCCTTCCAGCACCCTCTCCATAATCCTCAGCTGACCACCACTGATCTGCTGAGTCGTGAGGGACCCATATACCCTCACAACCATCGCTGCCACACAACGATGAACCAGGGAATCCATCACCCCAATACTCACCATGGAGCCCGACATAAAGTTCTCCCTCATACTGTACCTCCAGCCTAGGACAACCAACTGCCTATCCCCAAGTACTACGGGCTCCGCCGGTAAGAGAGTTCCTCGAAAACAAAGCCCCGTCAAGAAATATGCATCCTCCACTGTAGTGAAGGCCAACTACTCACCCCGCACCATAAAACAATGCAGATCCAGAATCCACATATGAATCAATAACTGCAAGAGGTAGTCCTGGGCTCATATCAGGGGGCACTCAAAGAACTTCAATAGCCCACATGCTACCAAAGTGTCACAGACTCCCGACTCCTCATTGGTCACGGCTTGCCACAACTGGGACCAATCTCTCTCTCTCTCCAGTGAATCAACATCATCCAAATGATCACCTACATCTGCATATACAGTAATTGATCAGCCATCTCAAACATACAAACATCAAAATCTCCAAAAAATATCAATTTTTACACCTTTCAGCTTTGCCTCCAAGGTGTGGTTGTTTTACCCCACAGGCGCGCACACATGCATGCCTATTCATCCCTCAGTCGCGTACTCACGCATGATTGTTGGCCACACAGAGGTGCATTCATGCACCCATTTCACACACACAGGCACACATCATAGCACGCATGTTCACTACACAGTGGTGCACACATGCACAGTTGTTAGAATTATAGACGTGCATGGATGCACTGTTGTGCCTTGAACAGGCACGCATGCCATGCATGCCCATTCTCCCCATTAGGGTACCCCCATATGTGGATCTCTGAATTACAGGCACGCACCCATTCGTGCAACTTTCTCGATCGCTCGCGCACTGGGGGGCCCACACCTACAAAAACCCCTATACGGCCCTCCGTACAAGCCCTGCCCAAAAACAGAAACCCTAATTCTATGCAGGATGATATGAAAACTAAGTTGAAGCTCGCTGGTCCTGAATCGACTGCCTCGATCTCCTGAAATCTCCAAAAATCCTCTAATATTGCTTGTCCACTCAATAACACAACAAGTACAAATGAGGGTGGCATTGTGGGCCCTACAACTATATATAGTCCATTTTGCCAAACTTCCAGACTCAATTCAGGGAGCTCCAGGCATCCATTTTTCGATCTGTCTTCAACCACGGGATCAACACCCCATCATCTACACCATGACAGTCCCTGGGCCTCTTTTCATCCTTATCCCCCGGGGGACATTTTTCCCATATTGCACTCAGGTACGCATGCATACATTATTGAATAACCACTATATGATCTTTCTCTTCAGATATTGTTCACGTCAGGTATTTTTTTTTCATGTGTGTAGGTACTTGATCATTAGGGATGATTTTAAGGATGGAAATTTGTTTTGAAATGTAGAAACCTTGGCAAATCTTACTAATCCTTCATATGCCAACTATAAATGTTTGGCGATATTTTTGTAAAAATATTCAAATTTATAAGGATTTGATATAGTTTTTATAAAATTTTGGCGAGTTTTAAGGTAAAATAATTTTATCCTATAGAATTTGGGCGAATCATTTTTAAAATTGCAAATCTCATTTTTGGAAAAACAATGGAAAATTAGCTCATGAGCAAAATTTAGCCCCTAAAATCATCCATGTTGATCATCATATCTCAACAGTCTTCATTCAGGTATATCCTCAACACTGGCATGTAGTCATTCCCTCTAAATATCAAGATGCATCTCCCAGTCACACCCTCCAATTTTTGCCTCTAGGATCCCTATATCTAGCTCTGCAGTACCATCACCTCCACCATATTTCGGTACTGTCACCCGGTAGCACTCTCACCCACATGATTTTTCCCATTCATCGTCCCCCCAGGCACTTTGACACTCATGTTGTTCTCACCATTTAGGGATGGGAATCCCGATAGTCTTACATCATGTTGCGAATCAACCACATACTCCTTCTCCTCATTTTGCTAGCCTACCCAATGGACTCCCAGGGTACTTCCTCACAATTTTATTTTGACTGCACTCCCGTAGCATCATTAGCCATCCATTTCATCCACCATCAGTTTGCCCATCTGCAGATTGCCCTCCATACATTTCCCTAATACAGAAACCCGCCTATGGGGCCCCAACCCTCCACTTATTTTCCAAACAACTTGCGCTATCCTTAGGCCAAGCCATCTTACACTGGGGCACCCATTTCTATATCTGCATCATTATCCCACCTTATTTTTTAATTCTTTTTGTAATTGTATAAAGTCGTTGTTTCCAACATTTTACATAGCTTTTTGTCGTCACCTTTGGCGACCTTCTTCCTTTTTGGCAAATGAAACCCATGTCACCCTTGGTTGGGGCATTCCTTATCACCTACTCCTGTTGACATCATCCATAAACCCTGAGAATCCCACAAGCCACCTACCTCTGCTCTCTGAGTTTGTTCACTTTGTCCTACCTCTGGCATAGCTTATCCCATGTCTCGTTGTCCCCCTGACACTCGACCTAGTTGTATGGTTGCTGCCACTTATACTTCACATATATCCCCAACCAAGGGAAGTCTTGAGTCTCACCGCATCTTGACTTCGTCCATGTACCTCATCAGTTCCTGATTTCATCCAGTGGATTTCACGAAGCCCTTTGCTTCTTGGAGTCGCGTCTCCCTTTTTGTCGACATTAGCACAGTTTCTAGAAGGGTGACAGTATCTTGACTCTCATTACCTTTACAATGAGGAGTCTCAGATGGCACATGGAGAACAATCATTGATCTTTGTTGTCGTTGACCCCCATAACATTCGACTTCAACACTTTCTCATGTTGTAGTGGGTCTTACTTCACGACTATTGCAGTTGTTTTTATATTTTCCGAAGACCTCTGAAATTTGTTGGGCTATCAATGCCCGCGAAATCCTTGATACTTCCTACAGGTGTGATTGCCTATTTTTTAGAGTAGTGTTCCCCATCATAATTGTCCTCTTCTCTTATCAACACGCCCCTGAGGGTGCTGTATTCATATTTACCAACACACCACTTTAGTTACTGTCTTACACATTTTTTGAGTTACATGACATGAGCATGGGGTATGCCTGCCTCGTTTGTACACAATTTATTTTTCACACCTTGCGAAAGGTTGGGTCCTACAGGTTCCCCTCTCCCTCCAATGGGTTGCTCTTGATACTCTCATTATCTCTCTTTCTTACAATGGTACTCTCGGTAGAAGAAACATTGATGAATTTTGGCTATACGTATGCTCCTAATCTCATCCATCAGGGGGCATCTGTTATCACTGAAATTTCGTCCGCAAATGGTTACAGGAATCCAACATCTTCAAACAGCTATTAGTTCACCCATGGACGAAAAATGACCAAAAAAATATTTCCAAAAGGTCCAAAACTATACAACCAGTTATAAAATTAGCATGCGCTAAGGATATACAGGAAGTGCGCACATGTGCGCCAGTCGAAAACGCTGGAAAAACACACATGCGCCCGATGCACAACTGTGGACGCAAAAATCCACACACACCTCAGAACGATGCATTTATGATATTGGTTGGCCTCCCACACACTTCTAGTTCATCTTCCAAGTCGATTTGACATCCAAATCTCGGCTAAATCTGGCTGGGTGGCTGGTCAAAGACCTAAAGGTGCTCTAAATATCCCCTTGTTCACACTAAAAGCTGGTTGAATAATACTTCAAAGTTATGCTATAAAAAGAGGCCATGGGTGCACTACATCTTCAAGGAATTCATTTGTATTGTTATGCTGCCTATATTCTCTTGGAGGATCCTCTTTCATTATCAAGAGCATACAAGCAGTATTTCATTGGAGCTATTCACATCACCTCTTGAGTGAATGAGTTTGGGATTCTTTCACCATTTCATTCAAGTTTGCTAGTTTAAGAAGAGCTCAATCTTGGGGGTTCAAGAGCCCTCCCTTGGAGGAAGAGGGGACCCAAAGTCTCACTTTCTCTTTGGTGTTTTCTTTCCACTAATACAATCCTTTCCATTGGTGGCATGAGTCTTGTTTGTTTCTTGTTCCAATGTCCTTATGCACTCTAGTTTAATTTTTGTTATTGTTCTTAGCTTAGTCTTTTGTTTATATTACATGCTTGATGTTTCTAACTTTTGCATTCACTGCTGTCTTGCCTAGCTAACCCAATTGGGCTTGTAAGCACCTCTATTTTTCTCATTTAGGTGACAAAAGAGGTGCAACAACTATTCTTCCTTCTTCTTCTTTGATAGTTTAGCTTCATGAAAAGGAATGTCAGTGTCCATAACATAACTTTTCTGTATTGGTTATAGGGGTCTAGTCTCCAAGAGGAAATCCACTTTTCCGCAAGGGGATTCTCCTATAACATAAATTGGCAACTCCACTGGGGAGGAGCTCTGATTTTTGTTTCCTTTCCTAGGTCTTGTCTTGGATTTTTCTCATTCTTTGACCTTCTACATACCGTCTCTTTGATTCTTAGATCTGATTGATTAGCTCTTGATTTTATCATATTCAATTTGATTGACTAAGTTTGCTTGATTTTTTTAGTTTCTGGGCATTTTTCTGAATTTTTAGAGGCTAGTGCTCCCCTGCCCTTGTTACCAGAACATTGGCACTCCCTGTTGGTCTTACACAGAGCGTTGTAATGCTCCAGTGCCCCTTACACCAGAGCATTTCCCCTTTTTTCTGAAAAATCTTCTAGGGTTTCATTCTCTGAGGTTCATTTCTTGCTTTTGGCACTTTCTCAGAGTCTCATAGTCTTAGTACATCTTTGTCTTGGACTTCAACACTTTGTTTTCTAAGAATTTATCATCTTTTGTTTGGATTTTTGACATTTGTCCTTACTTTGCAATAACTCTTTGTCCTTGACGATTTAGAGTCAATTTTTCATTTTCTTCTCATTTATCTGATTGAGTGAAAACTTTGTAAGGGGATTCAAAGGTATTTTGTACCTTTCCTCCTGATCTTTGAGGTCACCTTGTCCAACCCCTTTTTTCTTCTTTTTTAGTTTTTGGTTTTCTTCTTGCAAGTTTGGTCATCTTTGTTTATCTATTTCAAATCACGATGAGAGTGTGTTTTGTTTGTGTGAACTTTGCTTCTGATTATCTGAATCTCATTGATATTACAAGTATGAATGACATAGGAGCTCTGCATCATATCGATTATCATTCACACATAAAGCAAAAGGATACATTTTGTGATTGTTTTTGGATATTAGAACAAAATTCTAGAATCTTTTCATCATTATATTGGATTTGATTGAGAGACATTTACATGAGGATGCTACATCTTATGGTTTGATAGTGAAAAGAACTTTTTATCCTTCCCTTAAATAGACATTCATCAAAATAAAAGACTGCTTATCATTTTCTTGTGCATTTTTTGGGAATTGAGTCATATTACCATCAGTTTCACTTTCATACACCCTTAAGTAAAGAACAACTGCAAAATTAACGCTAATTAAAATTTATCTAGAACATTTTGTTTTCAGAATCTTCCACCAACATTAGACTAGGCTTAGCACTTTGGATTAGGCTGTGAGTGCAACTCTCCAAAGTATTCAAAACAAACATTAGCATATTTTGATAGGGAGAGAAAATCCAATTGTCATATAGGCTTTATGGGATCCCCCTCTCACACAAGGGTTACGCACGAGGTCGCATTCGGGAGAACTATAGAGATTATCCCTTCGTGGTTTGATTGTCCGTAGTAGTCAGATCATATATTGGGGGTCACTTGAGGGTATACCCATGATTATGTGTGGGATCCTCTCGAGTTGATTTCAGACTTGTTATTATGCCCATACATTCGGACTAGACTGTCGACTGTACCCGCCGAGGGGTTGACTGCGAGTTGGTGTCCTTAGTTTCCATAATCTTTAGGTACTTACACAAGGTGGAGGTGAAGGGAAGTCTCACTGTACCTGGAACATACATTGGTCAAACTCACTCAGGCTCCTTGGAGGGTAAATCCACAATTACTGCGTGGAAGCTTGCACGAAGGTGTAAGTCTGTTAAGCAGGTCACCATCATAACTGTTCCACCATATCCTATCCCCTTCTTGACTTGATCATGCGACGTTGGATTTCATCACCAACTAGTATGGTCATCGAGAGAAGTTTTGTTTGCTTGGTTTGATTCCTAGATTTGATTAGTGTATGTTGTTTCTTTTTCGTTATTTGGACATAGATTTTTTTTGTCGAATTCTTGGTTCTGCCAACATCGACCCTCCATGCCGTTCGCGTAGGGTACAGGGACTTCCCCCAGAAAATATGGAATATTCTATCCCTTTACCCTATCATTCTATGGAAGGATCTCCTCAACAGAGCGAGGTCCACAACATTATAACCTCACAGGAGGAAGCTTCCACCTCTTTGGAAAAATTCGAAATTGTTTCGGATCCTATGGAGGCTTTCCACATTCCTACAGGATACGAAAGGCGGTTTCTCCGGATGAATTCTGCCAGAGAACTTGTTGTCATTGATCCTTCTGAGATTCTGACCCAATCAAATTCCCAAGTCGGAGATCTTTGGACTACTAATATAGTTCAAAGCTCACCTCATGCGGTGCAAGACCTTTACGGATTAGGGACAAGTGCTGATATACCTGTCGTATCCCAGATACCCGAACCATATGTTACCTATACCGTACCCTTAGATCATTTTACTGGTACAACCGTTAGTTCAACCACACTGTCTGTTGGTCCAAACATGCAATCTGTTGGTCCAAGTTCCACTATTTCTCTCTAGATGGCCCATTCCACGATGGTCCCTCATGTCATGACTATACCTACCGGTAGGGTGGTGGTTGGACAAGATCCTATTGGTACACCACTTTCGTCCAAACCTCCTTTGTCACTTCCCCTTGGGTACATAGCACTCAATCCTTCTGTTGTCAACACTACCCAAGTCATACCCATCAGTAGTTTTATTCCATTTACCGGTACTGGTTAGTCATTCACATCTGGTTTCCAAACTCTAGGGACTCAACCTCAAGCTGGGGGGAAACCTATTTTCGTAGGACAACCTTCGTTTGGAGGACAACCTCCTTTCGGAGGGAAACCTCCATTTGTAACTCAACCTCATGCTGGGGGGTAGCCTCAATCTGGAGCCCATCAATAACCTTATGGACAAAATGGGTATATAACGCCCAATCCATGGAATATCCCTTTCTCAGGAAACCGACAGTTCTCTGGGGGATAGAATTTTCAAAGTCAACAACAACCTAACCTTTCTCATGGGACTAATCTAAATTCTCTTTTGGGAAAAAATTTTACCCTCATTATGGGCAAGCACAAAATCCATCTTATAATTCTCAAAACCCATCAGGTTATCCTGCGCTTGCACATGTTTCTCAACCATCCTCGAATCCTTTTTACTCTGGTCAACAACAGCCATATGTAGGAAGACCTACTGGTTACAATTATCCAACTAACCCATTTTATGGTCCTACTGGTGTTCCTATGCCACACCAGTATCATTCACAAGTTAACCGACAACTACCTTTCCTTGTGACTCTGGATCTCCCAGACTTGTCTTAGTTAACTAATGATCCTATTTTTCATTCACCGGTTTGGCCAGTTATTCCAGCTAAACTTCCTTCTGATATTCTGAAATTTTATGGAAAACCTGGAGAGGATCCAAATAACCATGTGATGACTTTCCATTTGTGGTGTTCATCAAAATCCCTAATGGATTATTCTATACATTTGCATCTTTTACAACGAACACTTACGAGCTCTGCAACAAAGTGGTATATTGAACTACCATGTGCTTCTTTTCATGATTTCAACTCCCTTGACATGTCTTTCCTCACTCACTTTCAACTACCTATTCGGTACGAGACGGGTACTGAACTCTTGACCTCCCTTCATCAAACTGACTCTGTGCATATCTCTGATCACATTCATGAGTGGATACGACAACAAAGGTTGATCAAAGCAATCATTCTTGACCAATTATTGGCAGAGTGGTTTACTAAATCAGTTTTACCCCCGATCGCTTGTGACATCACTATGGGTGGCATAGTCATCGAGGAAGAAGCCATTGCTCAGGCTCAATACCTAGATTTGGTTTATTCACAATATGGTACTTTGTATGAGTTGCTTCCAGCTAAACCTGACAAAGCCAAGGTCACTAACGGTTCTTTACCAGATCCATCACCATCCTCTGTTATTCCTCCATATGTTAGTCCTTCGTTTGGACCACTTCATATAGAGAAAACTTCGTTCGACTCTATACTTCTCCCCCCCAAGAGTATTATCCGTAAATCTATTTTTAATCCTAGTTCACGTGCCACCCAAAACTATACTATTGTTGAATATTTGGCTCAAGGGTCATGTGTTATGTCTATGTTAGAAGTTCTACATCACTGCCCAAGTCAATGTAGAATGCTCTTGGCTGCTATTGGCACTTATGATCTTGAGTCGTCCAACAATATCATGTTTAAGATGGATAATTATAAGTCTCGACCCTCTCACCAACTAGATTTTCAAATCAATGTTGTTGTTCACAATCAACAAGTTCATCGAACTATCTTGGATGAGGGAGCCTCTACTTGTGTCATGTCTTTAGCATGTTGGAAAATCTTAAAATCACCTACACTTAACAAATCCCCTACAATGTTACGTGCATTTGATGGGTGAGGTTTTCATCCTCATGGACTTTTACAGTCCTTAGCTGTTCAGTTGGGTGGAAAAACCATTACTGTTGATGTCGAGGTGGTTGATGCTCCCCTCGATTACAACTTGTTACTCGGAAGAAGTTGGTTTTATGCTATGAATGTCGTTGCTTCATCCTGAGTTTTATCCTCTGACATGGTGTCCTTCTAGAGAATTATCCTCTTCAAAGCCATGATCAAGAAGAGTCTACGAACATAGTTTCTCTTCTCTGTGGCAAGATTGTTAAAAAATGAAACTTAAGCTTTGAGCATAGTTTTCCTCTCTATAGCAATCTTGTTCAAAAATGAAACAGAAATCTGGGGATTGAACCTGGAGCCTTGAGCATAGTTCTTTTCTTGTGTCAAGCTCGTTAAAAAATGAAACAATCATCTCTCCTGTCAAATTGAGTCTTTCTTTAGGTCTTGTAGATGTCGAGTCGAGTCTTTCATTAGGTCTCGTATTTGAACCTTCTTTTCATCCACCTATATCCTTTTTCTCCATCTAGTACAAAAATTGGTGACAACCTTAAAGTCGGTGAATGAATTGAAGCTTGGGGGAGCATGTCTCCATCCTTTGATGATCATTTTGGAGTTAAGCCACTAGCTTTCAAGCTGGGGGCATACCAATCTTAGTCTTTATTCCTTCTCGTGCTCACAAAAAACATGAGAATGCAACCGGGTAAACTTTTATCTCTTTTTCAGACTTGCATGGATACACGAAAAAGGAACCCCCTAGAGTCGTCTTTAAGATTTTTTCAGAATCTCTAAACATGAAAAGATTGTTGAGTGATCTTGCTTCCTTTCCCACTCATTAAAAGGTTTGAAAGGGCATATTTCGAGTGATAATTTATCTCTTTTTTGGCCTTGCAAGACTAACATTATGAAAAAGGACAACACTGGAGTCTTCTTTAAGTCACTTTCAGACTCTCCAAATATGAAAAACCACCGATTTTACCTTCTTTGGACTCGTTAAACAATCATACATTGAAGGTCCCATATGGGACTGAACCCTTACTTCTTCCAGTTCATTAAATAAAGGAAGAGGGACTTACCGAAGGTGATTTATACCAAGAATGTGTTACCCTCCTCGAGCTCATTAAATTAAAAAGAGGTAATCATCTATCTGGATGGGGGAAAAAATTGAAGGAAGCAAGCCAAGCCGTTTTTGAGAACATCAGCAGTCACCCTTGAACACAACACTTTGTCTTTGCACGCATTTTGATCCGCTAAACCTCTGCACTGAACCAATCCTCTGAGTTCTTCACTCCTTTGGGTCACCCGACAAAAGTCACAGTATCCACTACATTATCAAGTTTTGGTCCATGTAAAGTTTCTGCTGTCATGCCTCAGTGTTCAAGGGAAGTATCTGCCTCGAGAGTCAACCATCACAAATTTCCTATTGCAATACCCATGTCAGTCCATGTTCTTTTGATCCACCAATCTACATATTTGTGTCTATTGCGTGTCATTTATGGGGGATACATCAAGGCCCTCCTTCGACGAGTCTATTCCTGTCGACTTCAACACATTATTCAGGAACTAGACTGAGAAACCAATTAGTACCTTGGGACCTGCATGCCTCAACGATAGGCCTCCTTGTGTCCAACAATAGGTTTACATCATTGATCTCTGATCGGATAATTCCATGAATGTTCGACTTCATCTGATCCATTCACATTCGTTGGAATGTACTAGAGTACCTTCAGAATCATTGACATCAATGGTGAGTTCCCTCGCGCTTGTTAATGGTTTACATCATTGACCGGTAATCAAGTGGTTTTTTCCATGTTCAACATCAAGACATCTATTCACATGATTAGATTTGTACTACATCGAGATTGGTAAGAAGACCCTGGGTTGAGTCATCANGGTCATGGCTATGTCTTGTCGTCTCATATATCCACTGTGTATTCTTCATGGCTACGATCAGTTCAGGTTATAGGAGTATAGATCCACATTGTATCTTCAGTGGATATGCATTTTTGTCAATATAATTATGGATCCGCAATGTATTTATGGTGGCCATACTTTGAAAAGTCTTTATCACTCAATCATAGGTATGTCTGCCTTGGGTTTGAAACATGTCATAATATTTGTTTGATGGTTGTGTGCAGCTTCTATCAATATCTGCCTTAAGAGTCAACCATCAAAAAATTTCTATTTCAATAACTGTGTTAGTCCATTTTCTTTTGATCCACTAATCTACATCTCTGTGTCTATTTCATGTCGTTGATGGGGGATACATCAAGGCCCTCCTTCGACGAGTCTGTTCCTATCAACTTTAGCACATTATCCAGGAACTAGAATTAGAAACTAGTTAGTACCTTGGGACTTGCATGCCTCAATGGCAGGCCTCCTCGTGTCCGACAGTAGGTTTACTGATCCAGGTGGATATCGGTGGCCACCCACCTTCTCCAACTGGCCCAAAACATGTTTCTGACAATTTTGGTAATTTACTATTTTTAGCAGTTTTAACTTCCGGGGCCATTTTGAGGCCCT